>BMAU01007089.1:87500-402500 GCA_019973935.1 Trichonephila clavipes | reverse complement strand
ATATGTTTGTCTATCATGCAATGAACACATGTTTTTCAAAAGGCGTCATTTTCTAAAGGAACTTGTGAAATATCTTGCACAGTATCATAGAAATGTGATGAAATAAACAGCATTACCTTAGCAAAATGCAAGAAAATATTAGCTGTAAAAACTGATTCTTTGGATATCAGAACCCCTAAAAATGTGGAAAGTGTAAAGAATATAGCTCGGTGATAGAAAAAAAATTAAGGCCAAGTATACATTATGCGAGGCATATCTCTGCCAAAAATATGCAAATATTTATAGTAAATCCTGTATTTAAGAAAGAACATTAGCTTTTTATAATATAATTACAACTCGTTTTCTATGTAATAAGCTGGAATTTAAAAAGAAAACTTTCACACAAAATTGTAACTTTGATTAACTCATACAATATTAATTAATTTCAATATTGCATCGGGACAGGACAAAAAAGTATATACTCACACAAAATAGATGCACACACAAAATGAATTATAAAACATGGAAAACTTCGTAAAAATGCTTGTCTTATATTGTACAAAATGAATGAATGAGCCACCTTAAATGCGATGACAAATAACCTTATCTTGGAGCTTCTGTCGATGAAAATTGTTCTAATCAAGACTAATAGATTTCCTGCAAGTTTAAAAGTTGCTATAATGTTACCATTGACAGGTAACAAATACATTGAATCTTAAAGGATGAAAATAATTAATGTGTTTTCCCAATATGTAACAAAGGTTAAGCGATGTTTTTCTTCTTTTATTTAGCTTTAAGCATTATTTTTCCTCTTTAAATATACTTCGTCTTCCACCAACCACGGGAAAAATTCGATTACTTTAAATGATGTCACGAGTCTCAGACTTTTTTAAAACACTGATAGACGAAATAAGGTACTGAATTCTAAATTCTTATTAAAACAGACAGTCGACTCAGGCAATTTCCCAATCTTTCAAACTTCACGTGCGAGTTTGAGTTACTTTGTCCTAAATCTCTTATTTCTCTACTCTGAAATCAAGTAGAATTGAAGGTACCCGTTTTAGGGTTTGAGTATTTGTCATTTCCCCAGAAACTTGAGCGTTGTCACTCGCCTAATTCCTGATAGGCAGAGACAGCGAGTGCCAAACGCTAGTCGACTTAAGTTTTCTCTGAGGAGCTTCCAATATGACGGCAAAGGATTAAGGCCTTGACATTTTCCGACATGCTTTCGGCGATGTCTAAGATGCCATTCTACGTTAACGGAAATATTGTTAATCTGAAGATGTCTAATTCATTGACAGCGAATTCGTTCCACTGCAAGCTGTGAATGAGAGTATCATAACTTATTTTATTTTTTAATAATGATAATGTATTCGTTTCGGTAATTAAGAATTGCAAATATAATCTACTAGGGATTTTCGTGTTACATCAGATTGTGTTCACTGCTGAAGTAGTTAAGTAAATTTCATTACAGTTTAATAAATTACTTGATAGAGTATTCATATGCAGTTTTTTAAAATGAAATATGTTAATTTTTTAAAGAAAACTTAATAAATAATTCCTAATAACAATAAAGTACGATACACAGTAAAATAAATCTTTCAGATTATACCCGTTTCAAACATATTCTGAATGCTTACGAATTCAAATTTTTAACAAAGAAGTTTCTTAAAAATAATATTCAATCACTTAGAATTGTCGAAAAATTAAAAAATTGTGTTTCAAATATTTTAATTTTTTAACTCATTTGTGTAAAATAGTAAACAACCAGGGTAAAATAAAAATCCATCTACAAATATTTGACACAGGTAAAATCGATGGCATTTTTTGAAAAGAGATAATTAAAATGTGAAAGTTAAGCATTGTAAGGAGATAGTAGCTACATTGTTTTAGGAAAACAAACATTAAATCGATGCATTTTTGTCCTACTTTATCCAACAGTACACCCGAAAATAGATAGAATAACAGAGACATAGACACATAATTTCGAAAGAATGTAAAAACGTTAAACGTGTAAAATAGATTACTAACAGCAAACAATTGAAATGAGATATTGTTTTTTCTTGCTAGGGATAACTTTCTATTTTATTTTAGTAGATATTCACTATGGGAAAATGTACTCGTGACCAAATATAAATTTTAAAAAACTGCATGCAATACTAGTACTACAATGACATCACTCCAAATTTTGATTGTAATGGATGTTAATGGCTGTCTAAAGCAGGGAATAAAAATCTGAATGATCTTATGCGCCACTTCGGAAAAATATTGTAATCCCGTGGACTGTATATAAAATGTATATCTTTATATTGAATTTAGACACAAAACAAACAGTTATTAGAGTGAGAATTTAAAACCAAATGAAATATTATTGCTTTCATTTTTTAATATTGCCACACGCATAATTTACTACAAGTCCCGATAGCCGAGTTGGCAACATACTAATTTATCCAAAGACTGGAATTTTGTTTCCGTTTTTAATGTATTGTAATTCTAGAATGTTTCTTTAAGTGCATTATTTCTCTATTCCGATGTATAAAAGAGAGTTCATCGCCAGTTGGGCATGTTCTCAGTCCAGTGTTGTATCGAGCTCCAAGCGTTAGAATAAATCTAATTGTTTGTTTAATTTTTACTTCTTTCGAACCCCGTGACAAGTTTGGTGGAGGCGCCGGGTAAATTGTCAAACGTGGATAATAGTGACAACCTTCGCAGGAGCCTCCGGTTTTATCCCCCCGAATTCGGACTGTTAAAAAATAGTAGGAAGAGGACAAAAATGCCGACCGAGCTCAACCTTCGTTACAGCAATGGAGGAGCCCATCGACCTTCCGAGGAGCGCCTAAGACCCTCTCAAATGGCTTAAAGAGTTCATATTTAACAAGTGGGATGACATGATGTGCCTGGCTAACGTTTATTTCTTTCTTGACGGAACTGCGAACACTGGTATGTCAAAACGAAATAGATTCCTGGGAAGCGTTTAAAAATGGACTAAGTGGACTTTTCGGTGACCGTCAAAAATATACCAGAAGGGCAGAAGAACAACTAAAATGCCGCCCAGCGTTCCGATAAAGTCCTACATACAAAGTGTATTAGGACTTTGCCAAGAGGTAAATCCTCTGATGAAAGAAGACGAAAAGTGTCACACCTAATGAAAGGTGTTGCTGAGGATATTTATCAGGCCCTGTTGACGAGAGAAATCAACGACACAGCAAGTTTTATCAAATGGTGCAACTATATCGAAGATATGAAGCAGAAGAGAGTTGGTCGACCGAGATTTGAAAGGCTTCCAAACGTCGTACCGGTTGCATCCTGACGGATGAGACTGATTTGGTCTCTCTTATTCGCACAATCGTACGAGAAGAAGTCCATCGACTAGTTAACCAGACGCAAGAATCTTTGGACTCCGATCCCCAATCCTTAGAAGAGATCGTTCAAGACGAAAAGAGTTTTGGCCCAGTGTCAACAAAACCTACAGAAACTAGACCACGACCAACATTATGTAACCAGAAACAAGCTCCTGTTCTTCCCACCTGAACCAAGAAAAACAGATGTGTGGAGAACGTTGACAACAGACCTGTTTGTTTCCACTGCGGACGTCCTGGACATTGCGCTACTGCCGAGAGAGAAAGGCTGTCTTTGACAACTCTCAAACCGCCGACGGAACTTCGACGACGTTGGCACAATGAAATACGCCGAAACTCCCACGAGAGGCCGATCCCCAATGTCGTTTTCGCCATATCGCCGATCCGATACCTTGGAGAACCTTCAAAGGCCGCGTGTACTGGAAATCTCCGTCGACCGCCAAGATGACTGGTAACCAACTAGACGTAATAATAGATAAGAAGCCGACACGTGAGTAGATTCTGGGGCATCGTTTTCATATCATAAAATTTTTTAAGTTCTGTTTGCTGATGCCAGACGTTATGCTGAAAGTTGCGGATGGAAATTTTGTTCGGCCGATAAAAATGTCCGTATAAACAATCGTATATTTTTTTATCACATTGACCATGACGTCATCTAGGATGGGACTTTTTAGAGGCGTTTTATAGACTGTGGACAAAATGAACTTGTTCAATGTCGAGACTCCACAGCGCCTGACGCTGGTTTGTTAGCCACCAGGGACTATACACTTAAGCCGCATTCTTTAACTTAACAGTATCAGGATATCAAACCCGAGGAGACATAAATGTAGTTCTAGACGGCAGCAAACATTTGCTCTTCGAGAAAATATTGCTAACCTCCATGATCCATATATCGTAACGGAAAAAGTGATTTGACCAACCTGCAGTTCCGATCATCCCTAGAGGAATGTGCATAGGCCAAGCTGAACCACTAAATGAAGGGCATCTATGTGATTTCCGACATCGGTTAAAAGCAAGAAACTTCGGAGTCACAGATAATTGTTCAAATGATGTCACCCGAGAAACAGAGAAACAAGCTTAAACTCCGGAAATTTTCTGGGCTTTTCACGAAGACCGACAAGTCGACAGCCGCAAAGACGAATGTGAAACACAGGATTTTTACTGGTGATCATGCAATCAACCAACGTTTATATGTCATTCACTGTTAAGGTATATCTCAAAGTCCTTGGTCATCACCCATTGTGTTAAAAAAAAGACGGTTTGGCGTTTTTTGCGTCGATTATCGCAAAATAGCGTCATTTATCTTAGTGACGATACGCTCGACTTCTGAAAGGTGCCATGTTCTTTTCTTCCATATCTCCGATATATAATCGTGATATAAAATTAATTTAAACTCATGCCGTTTGGTCTCTGTAATGCACATTAGACAATTTGCTAGTGTTTGTCTTTGTTACCTAGATGACATAATTTGTTCTCAGAAACTTTTGAACATATCTTATACGATTAAGACTTGTATTGAACCTGGTCTTAAATTAAATTCAAAGTTTTTTTTTGCTGCCCAAGAAGTAAAGATTCTGGGCCATCTTGTATCTAGTGTGCGTTCGTCGATCCCGACAAAATGTCCGTGAAAAAATATACATGACATACGAAGTTTTCTTGGCCTTTGTTCATACTTTAATTTATTAAAGCTGTTATCTCGCCGAACCTTTGCAAGTTGCTGAAAAGTGGCGTGGAGTTTCATGGAAGCATTTAACAGTCTTAAGAAAGCACTCTATGTACGACGAAAGAGCTTCTACTGTCCATACTGATGCAAATGGGTACGGTATCGGAGCTGTCTAAAATTCAGAATAATGTCGAGCATTACACATAAATTAAAAAGCCGAAAAGAATTGTTCTTTTTGGGCTAAACAAATTTCGGCCGTACATATTCGGAAAACACTTTACATTTGTAACTGACCATCATTCCTTGTGCTGGCTCATGAATTTAAAGGATCCTTCAGGAAGGCTTGCCAGATGGGCCCTCCGACTTCAAGAGCATGATTTTGACGTAAAATATAAAACCGGTAAGAAGCATAGTGACGCCGACGCTCTTTCGAGAAATCCAGTGGAAGAGGAAACGGAAACATCAGACAAATTTTTAGCAGTCACGACGAGTATGAACCTTGCGATGGAACAGAAAAAGGATCAAGACCTTGCGAAATTAAAACTTTTGAGCAACTCATCCAAAAACGAAGAATTCAGATTTATCGACGGTATCCTTTGCAGGAAGAATTTTGATTGGAAAGTTGTGGTTGCCAGTCATTCCTAAACATCTACGAGCAGACATACTAAGGCACTTTCATGACGCCCCCACCGCAGGACACCTTGGTTTCGCGAAAACTTATGACAGGATACGCAAAACTGGCCGGGAATGTACCGAAATTCGTTCGGTATGTCATGCATTTTGCCAAAGGAGAAAGTCCGTTCCTCAACGACCACCTGGACGTTTAATCCCTCCAGCTATAGCTCCTTTCCATCGCATTGGAATTGATCTACTTGGGAGATTTAAAGTCTGCTCAAAACAAATGGATAATAGTCTGCACGGATTACTCAACACGATATGCAATAACAAAAGCCTTGCCGACAGCCGAAGTCGACGAAATAGCGAAGTTCTTACTTGAAGAAATTGTCCTCAGGCATGGAGCTCCTCGAGTAATTATCACAGATCGTGGAGCCGTCTTTCGATCCAGACTTGTTTCTCTCTCGTCGACTTGTGTAACATTGATCATCGTTTCAAAACGGCGTATCATTTTTTGGACTGACGGAGCGCTTCAATAAGACCTTGGCCGACATGTTGTCAAATGTGGATGTAGAGCAAAAAATTGGGATGAAATTTTGTAACCTTCGCTTATAATACCGCTAAACAAGAGACCAAGGTTTTACGCCGTTCTATTTACTTCATGGTCGTGAAGCGGAAACGACACTAGATACAATGCTACCATTCTGTCCTAACGATTTTGATGACAATAACATCACCAAGATTGCAGCCAGAGCCGAAGAATCACGACAGCTAGCCCGAGTGCACACTCTGAGAGCTCAAGACAAAGATCGTCGACGTTACGATTCCAAACACCAAATGGTATCCTACACTCCCGGAGATCTCGTCTCCAGTGAGAAAGTCGGTCTCTCCGAAAACTCTTAAGAAGGTATTTCGGACCGTATCAGGTGCTACGCCGTTTATCAGCCGTGACTTACGAAGTACAAGATTTTGATCCTGCTTCACGAAAAAGAAAACTAAGAGAAGTTGTCCATGTACTTGCGTATGAAACCGTACCATGATCCCGCCGAGCAAATCGAAACCGAGGATATTCCTCCCAAAGAATCATACAAAGGACCCATCACTCGTTCCAGAATAAAGACCCTTGAACAAAATGACAGTTTTCTTTTTCGAGGGGAGCAATGCCACACGCATAATTTACTACAAGTCCCAATAGCCGAGTTGGCAGAGCGTTGGACTGAACTTCCTCAGGTCTCGGGTTCGAATCCCGGCCCCGGCAGATTTATCCAAAGACTGGAATTTTGTTTCCGTTTTTAATGTATTGTTTCTCTAGGTTCTAGATGAATCCAGATATTCTTTAGAGTGCATACTGGTTATTTCTCGAATATTCCGAAGTGTATAAAAGCAGAGTTCATCGCCAGTTGGGCATGTTCTCAGTCCAGTGTTGTATCGAGCTCCAAGCGTTCGAATAAATCTAATTGTTTGTTTAATTGAACTGTGTACTTCTTTTCGAACCCCGTGACAATATATACAAACATAGATACCATACTAATAATAATGTAATGATTTAATAATGTTTAATTTATGTAATTATTGAGATATTTGTTTCTCAGTACCTTAGCTTAATTTTTACAAATTGTAAGTGATGTTGCAGGTTTTCATCCGTTATGTTTGAGCTCAATTTATGCTCGATATATTTCATATTTAATATCAGATTTATTTGTTACAAAACACTACACTTAAAACAAAAATATTGCACAAAATAATCGTATATTGTAAAGTTGTAATAAATCTCGCGGGCCATAAAGTTATACAAGGCGGGCCATAGGTTGGGCACCCTCCCTCCGGTCAAAAAAAAGAAACTATTCATTTTTTTTTTTAAATTAAACTCGACCAAGATAAAATTTTAAGAAAACAAAGATAAGTTTTTCGGATCAAAGAAGTAACGAAAATTATGTCCATGAAAAAAATAGTGGGTACACATATATTATGTAAGGAAAAAAGTTCTACCTGTATGCCGTTGATTGTTTTGGTTTATATTTTCATTACCTTCAAAAACAGGAACTAGTCCAATGAAGTTGAACTGTCATGCTTTTGATATGCATCCGATACCTTGGTAACCGCAAAATTTTATTAGTTGGGAAATTAATATATTCCACGACACTGATATAGTTCATCATAAAATTTTAAGTGATAGACCAATGGTAGGTAATAATAACCTTACATTTTGACAAGATAATGCTACTTTACATGAAGCCAACGTCCTGAAGACCTGGTTTGTTAGAAATAGCATGAACTTACTCAAATGACCATTGCTATCTCCTAACCTGAATATTGTTGAAAATATTTGAGGTATGCTAGCAAGACAAACTGATGGATATGGTTAAAAATAATCAAATGTGTGAGAACTTAAAAGTGGCATTATCCAATAGTCTCAAAGTTTATATGTATTACTGTTAATATATCTCAAAGTTTGTTAAAAAAATTACATGAGTTACCAAAAAAGGATCTTAGTCCCGATGTGTTTAGGGGATAAATATATAATATATAAAATTAATTTTAAACTAGTGTGCATTAGATTAGAGTGTTTCATTGTTTCGTCCTTAACATATTTTAGGGATATATTGAACCTCTGTTTTTACATGGAAATCTTTAGAGCGTCTAATTGTCCGTGAAAAAAATATTGATTTTTATCAATAAGCACTGAAATAAGTTTCGAATTTATATTGTGTCTATCATAATTCTGTATTTTGTAAATGGATACAAGTGAATTTAAGCATACACTAAATTAAATAATTGTTCATTTTTTTCAAAAACTGGAAAATCCCATTGAGCAATCACGTTGAATTTTACAATTTTAGTCATCCAATAGAAACTTTCTTACCCAAACCCCTTTGTTACAAAGTATTTTTGTTTGTAAAAAAAAATATATTGATTATTGTTGTAACATAATAAAAAAAAAGTTTATATTGATTTATCAACGAGAAAAATAAAAACCTTTATTCTTTATTACTTTTTTTTCAAAACACAAATGTTTCGTTTGGAAATATTCTACTTTTCAAAAGGTAAGAGAAGTATTAACACTGTTTTTTAACCCTGAATTTAAGTGTGAATTCAGTAAAAGTTTTATTACCTTCATGAAAATTCAAATTTATATCTAATGGTCGATACATCAAAACTATTTTTTTTTAATATTTAAAAATGCAATTGTATTTTCAACTGTAAGCGAGCAGGGTGCCATAGTTAGTTAGGCGCAGGATCTGCACTCCTAAGTTTGCGAGTTCGACTCCGACCAAATTAGATGGGTTTTCAAAGTGCAAAAACTCGACTGCGTCCATGTCGTGTGATTATATGGCATGTTAAAGATCCCTAGAGTCCCTGTTTGGAACTCTAGGGAAAGTTAAATAGTTCTATACCGCAGTTTAAGTTCTAATTTTCTGTTAGATTGATGATATTAACGAGAATAATATAACATAAAATATAATGCACGATAAAAAAATGTCGAGATTTAAAGTCCTGAAGTTGGTAGGGTAGAATAGTTTGAAGATTGAGTTGACTGCTCTCAAGTTTCCTTTTCGTCAGTTAACAGAAATTCAGAATTACGATATTATTTACCAATATTCATTGTTTTGCTTTGAACTGCGACGTTAATAAATATAAAATCAAACAATAAGTTATGACAATCCCCCTGGATTCCACCATGGACACAAAGATTGAATTGAGGCAAAGAACGACCAGACGTTTTTCTACAATAGCAAATTATATTTATTCACTTGAATCAATTATCAACCATCTAATTACAAAGATTTATCAAGATGTCTACGTCAATGTGATTGATCCTTACTATTAAATTAAATCACGAAATATGATACTTATAAATATTAAACTCAATATCGAATGGGACTACCGGAATAAGAGGACGGAGAGATACACGCAATTTGAATTACTAACATTAATTAACTTCCCCCTAACGTTATTATATATTTACTCTTATGATCCGATAATCTAAATTTAAATATCACCTGCCTTTTACTTCCTTACTTTCCAGGTGGATGAAACTTTCCAATTGTAGATCACTGCCTAATAATCAGCGAGACGCTAATCGCACAATCAACTTGATTCTTCTTAGAACTCCGTCAACCTTTCTCTTAGCGTATAACCTCGTCTGATAAATTACAAACTCTCCTTAAATGCTTTGACTAATTTGCATATCCCGGTTTCTTCTTTTAGAGTTGGTTGGAAATATACGCGAATTTACAATCCCCAAAGACGCCCAAGTGTATTAGTGATAAAGTGCCGTACAGATCCGTCACAAAGCACTATCGAAAATTTCCCAGATTGCAATTACTGCAACTGCATTTAAAAAAACTGAGACAAGCGTTAGTGAGTTGCAGTTCTGCAACACTTCTTTATTCATTTCATTGCTTGATTTTAACATGGCATCACTCACGCGAAACGACCGAAGATTATCGCCTCAGGTATCTCATATGCAAGGGTGTTTCCATTCATCTTTTACAGTAAAATTTGCATACAAAAGTTAAGAAGGAAGAAAAGTAGGAAATATATATATATATATATATATATATACAACATGTTTATTACATTTTTCGTTTTATAAGGGCATTCAGTACATTGTTTATACACTCATTTAATCTCGTCGTGAATGAGTGCGTTGTTTTCATTGGATTTTACTTTTTTAAAAAAAATTCTGTATCTCTTTAAAACTAAACATATAGGAGTAAACTTTTGTATTCTTTAAATGCAAAAATTTCTGAATTTCCTTCTTATTTTCTTTTATTATTCAAACAATATTTTTTTTTTCAAAAGTTCATCTGAAAGTGGATAGAATGTATATCAGTCGCCTCCTTTAAAATTGCGTTCTTCCCAAATGTTTTTGTTTCTCTACATATAAATTATTCACTTTCAACAGTGTATTCATGATCTAAATCTGGATCTATTTCAGTGCAGGAATCCTACTTGTTGCTATACTCCTCATCATAACCATGAAGAGAATTTCTTCATCCGAAAATACGGTTGTGCTATATTTATTATAAATACGGTATCTATTAAATAACTCAAATATCATATTTCTTCATAATAACTACAATAATACTACAATAATAAGGAAGATTTAAGACGTGCTCATGCATTCAGAACTGTAACGGTGATTCACGTGCAGTGTATGACGTACCCTAACAGGTAGTATATAAAAATATATGTTTAGAATTCGCCTACAAGCTAAGATCCCTCAAAGGATGTAACCGTAAAGTCAGCTAGCTACATGAGACACAATCCATTTTCCAAAAAGGGCTTAGAAAAAGCGTTTAAAAACTTTAGACGGTGTTTATGACATACCTGTGCGAGAAATGCCGGGTTAAAGTATGGACTCTCATTTTATTTATTTATTTTTTATGAAATCTTGTCGATTTTGTGTTTAGGACTCTTTACAATTTAACAATGAATATAAAAATTTAACAGTGTTTGAACATTGAATTTTGCTTGACGTTCAATAAATCTGGAGCCGAAACTTTTGAAATGATTCATACGGTTTTTAAGAATGATGTATTAAAAAGTACAATAGTGTTTGAATGACACTGGCATATAAAAGTATTAGTTTGCCGTAGATGTCAAGCATTCAGTAAGATTAAACCACCGCAAAACAGATGAAAATGAGGGGGGGAATTAAACCATTCATTTGATCATATTCTGATTATCCAAATAATTACTAACAGAGTTAGTGTTCCATATTTAGTTTGCCAAGCTATTTTGTTGAATAATTGGAGCTAGCAGTGCATTGTTGCAAAACTTGATTCGAGACTCCTGACAACAATCGCAAAAGCAAAACACATGAGCTTTTACTTTGAAGTCAGTTCAAAAGTTTCACCGTGAAATTGTTTGTCATATTGTTACATCTAATTCTAATTTTAATTGCAACATTTTTAGGTGTTAGATAAAATATATTCAAAAAAATTGGCCAAAGCTTTACTGCGATTTTGTCTGTCATCCTCATTATGAGAAAGCATGAACCTACATCTTCCTAAATACAGTATAGCTTTTACCTTATATTAATAAGATTATGTCCAGTAACTTCCAATAGTACGCATTTGTAATTGCATGTATCCAATATATGTTTAATAACACTATTACCGCGTTTCTCAAATTGTAGGGCGCATCGCCCGTAGGGGGCGTGACAACTCTAGAAGGGGGTGCGAGCCCATTGAAATTTCGTAAGCAACATACTATTTAAAAAATATAAATATTAATGTACTGAAAGCAAGCAAAAAAATACATTCTGACACAATAACAAATAAAAAACACATTTATTCTGATATAATAAACTTTTAATGTATGGATACTGCACAGTGTATTTCATAATTAATTCAATAACACTATAAGAACAAATTTGATAATTTCCATTGACCCCATAGGTTTGTCATACATAAAATTATATACAAAAAGAAACAGATATCGGGATAATTTGTGCTGAGTTTATAATTATTCCTTTCTGCTGATAAAAAGTAATGTGATTCCTTCCCCAATGCCACCGTTTTTCACGTAGGCGCCCGTATATGATGTTTCGGGGGAAGGAGAGAAAATAAATAAATATATAAAAGGAAATTCTTTGATATAAGTAAATCCTTCGCAGACACTATTAAAGTCCTTTTATAGCATTCCAAGGCCTTCGGGACAATCTTATGGATAGAAGAGCACACAAAAGATAGTACTTCGGAAACACGTATATACACAGTCCAGTCAAATTAATGTGACCATCTGTCAAAAGCCAGAATAACCACCTTTCGAAGAGCGGACTGCTGCGAGACGTGCAGGAAGAGAGTCACTTAGGTCCCTGAAGGTGTTCTCTGGGATGTTGAGCCATGCCGACTCTAATGCCGTGCCCAGCTGCGCTAGATTACGCGGTTGAGGATCCATGGTGCGAACAACTCGATCGAGATGGTCCCATGGATGCTCGATTGGGTTTAAGTCAGGTGAGTTTGCTGGCCAGGGGAGGACGGTAAACTCCTCCTGGTGCTCTTCGAACCACGCACGTACACTGGCAGCTGTATTGCACCTCGCATTGTCCTGCTGGATGATGCCATCATTCTGAGGAAAAACAATGCGCATGTAGGGGTGGACATGGTCCGCAAGGACAGATACGTACTTGTATTGATCCATCGTTCCTTCCACAATGATCAGTGAACCCAGAGAATGCCAGGAAAACATTCCCCAGATCATAATGCTCCCACCTCCAGCTTGGACCGTTCCGGCAATGGTTGCAGGGTGGTTCCTTTCAGAGGTTTCACGCCAACGTCCATCTGTCCGATGGAGCATAAAACGCGATTCATCTGAAAATGCTACCTGTCGCCACTCAGTGGACGTCCAGCTGCTGTACTGGCGTGCAAATTCTAGCCTTCGTCGTCGATGAACAGCAGTCAGCATAGGTGCACGAACCAGGCGTTTGCTTCGGAGGCCCAGACGCAGCAATGTTCGCTGAATAGTAGTTTGGGAGACACTTTGGTAGCCCCTTGGTTCATTTTGGTGGTCAGTTGCTCAACGGTAGCCCGTCTATCTGCCGAAACGCATCTCCGCAACCGTCGTTCGCCTCTGTCATCTATGGCCCGTGGTGCACCACATTTGCCACGTCGCTGATTTTGAACAGTCCCATTTTGCCATGCACGGTACACTTTTACCACGGCGGCACGCGAACAGTTCACAAACTCAGCCGTTTCGGAAATGTTTCCAACCTTGGACCGAAAGCCAATGATCATGCCCTTTTGGACGTCGGATAAATCGCTTCGTTTCTACATTACGCCAACGATTGAAATGTTTTCCGAAGCCCTCACACACCCTTTATATACGCTCAACTGCACTGTGCTGCCACCTGCATTCTGTCATTGGTTATTTAACTCTGACGTGGAAAGTACGCGGTGGTCACATTAATGTGACTGGACTATGTATAAGTCCGGAGCAATCAACGTTTTGGGTAAGCGAGACATATACATACGCCGGTGACACTTAAGTCGTATTGAGACATTGGCATCAATGTATAATATTATTGAATTCAATACATTGTTAATGTAAGGAAGGGGAGTAGGATGAAAATTTATGATTGAAAATTGGGTAGCAAATATTGAAAGTTTGATAAGCACTGCACTAGTATGTTTTGTAGTAAATCTGAACATCATAATTTAGTTCTGTTACACTGTAATAAGCATCCCTTACAAAGCTGCATTTTGCTTCACATTTATTTCTTTATATTTCTAAAAAAAATATTCAAAACGTGTAGGGTAAAGGTCTTGATGAATCAGTATATATGGAGGAAATTATTTCGAATAATAAGTTTTTTACCACCTATTTTTGATTTCACATTTAGGATATGAAATAATAATAATTGTTTCCGAAATTTTCCTTGCAAATTTAACGTACTAACTGCATAAGATAACCTGAATTCTTGCCAAATAGTTTTAAAAGAATTGAATGTAACTTAAATTATTCATATTTTTAAGCAAACATTTTCTCGAATACTAACAACAAAGGGGTTCAATAGTTTTTGAAATTTTTAAAGATATTATAACTAGATACTTTCATCTATATAAAATATTATTGTGAAAGGTCACACAAAAATCGAGTAAAGCATAGCTAATATTAGGAAACATATCGAAAATATCTTTTACGTATAGCTACTGATAAACAGTTTAAAATGTGAAAAAAATGCTGAAAAAGGCAATCATTCGTGTAAATTGTATTTTATATAGTATTTGAAATAACTTAAAATGACTTTTGTAAGGACTAGTAAAATATAGTTTTTCACGTGATTATTTTCAAGTTAACTGAAAGATTTACCTCTAAAAACAACAAAAAATCTCTATTCTTCAAAACGACTTCAGTGTTTATAAAAGTTTTCTTTGATGTGAATCTAGCAGCTGTTTCACTGCAGTTTGTATATAGAAAAAGAAAACGCGAACGTTCAGAGAAGTATTTTTTTTCCGCGATAGCTAAGTATCTTCGAATTTTTCTGCTCGATTGTTAAGCCTTGTTTGGGATCTTGTTTTGCTACAAACACCTGCTCTTCACAAAGATCAAATGCTTTTGTTTTCAGAACCAGGAATTTTTCTGATGTTAATTCCATTCAACAAATTCTTTGGATTGTGACAGTGCACGAATACTATAGATAAATTGCTGCTTCCCTTGTAAAAAGTTTGATAAAAAAAAATTGACTAATTTTAAAATTTAGGAGGAAGGATCATAGTACAATTTTATCTTTAAATTGTTTACTAGATGTTTGATATTTACGAAATATGTTATATGTTACCTAATAAAAAAATCCATTACTTGCTAAAATTTAAATGTGAGAACTAATACATATTATTCTGAATTATTTGTTTTCATAAAATAATTAATAAGAAAATTCATATTTCATAGAGCCGAGTCAATAAATATCAGTCATAATTTTAATCAGTTAAAATAAGTGTTCATTGTGTTGGTCAACATAAAAAATGTGTATTAACAAATTCAAAAACTGTGAGCTCCTTTATTTTAACTGTTATAAGGCAGACATAGCAAGATGTTTTTATTCCTTTACAAAAGTGGAAAATTTTTATACCAGTTTATTCTTAATAATATAATTTGATTAATATCAAGGTAATTATAGTTTTACTCAATATATATATATATATATATATATCAATAATATTTTACTTTTACTTTATCAGTGAATTAATTATTTTAAGCAGGGCAATAATGTATGCGCAGAAATCCGTTTGCGATGATTGATGGGCAAAAATTAGTTAAACTACCGATTGGTTAGGTAATCATTTCATTTACTAGGGCGATTCGCTTAGGTGCAAAAAAACTGTTTCATTTCTCAAATTACCTAAATAATTCGCAAATTACCTACAAAATATACACAGTACATGCTAGGCACGCGTTGAAGTGAAAATAAGATTTCTAGTGGAACAACAGTAACGTTTCTAAACGCTGAAATCGAATGTTATTTATTTTTTGATATCTAAAGATCAAGTTAATACAATCGACACATCTGTTGATTGAATGAATCACAGATTAACTGAAAAACTATAATACAAAGAATCAAACGGCGTAAAATATCATAGGAATTATTTAAATTGAAATAATATTATTAATTTATTTTTTTTACACTGAAAGTATCACGTTAGTACATTCAAGAGAACAACAACTGTGTTATACAATGAATCACCATTAGAAATTGGCAGTCATTGGTATAGGGTCTTAGTCGACCATGTAGTTTAAAGAGCTATAATTTCATATTTGCAGCTTTTATATGGGGATATTTAGCTATATATGTAATATATTGGAACTTTTAACATTTAAATAGTTGTGGAAGACACTGGTTGTCTTAGTTAAAAATTCTAAAAATTAACTCAAGAAGACTTTTATCGAATGATTTTGCAATCTCTGTCCATGCGGTAAATATTAAGGATCAATTATTCAGTTACGAGTCAACGTTCAATCAAAACTCCTAACACAAAGGAAATTAAGGGAACTCTTGAATACCTATATGGAAACCGCTAATGAGAAGAATACGTAGTTAAAATGTGGAAACCTCTTGTTTTTGCACTTTAACGGAGCAAATCAGTTAATCTGCGCATTTACCGATTACAAGCTTTATTGTTAACATATGTACATCAAGTGGGCACTGGGTGAAAGTGAGGAGGGAGGTCATAACAGTTCTAGAAAAAAAATAAAAAAAACATATATATATCCCTTGCTTAAGAGATGACTAATATATTTTTGAGAATCTAGAAAAATGACACATCTCATCGCATTATTAGGTAGTGTGACAAATCAAGCAATACTTTTGCTGGTTTATGTAAAAGTAACGTAGTTTGAGTCGTTTTGAGAAAGTAATGCCATATAGCTTTGACTTCGTAATATATATATATATATATATATATATATATATATATATATATATATATATATAACATACTACCCAAGGCAAGTTATCTCATAAGCTGATGCATTTGGCTAAGATTCAAAAATGAAACAGCGCTTATTTTATTTCTATTCATAACAATTACTGACATTATTCAATTCCTACTATTAGCTCACATTCTCTGTATATTTATTTATCTTGGTGGAATTTTCAATCTTTAATAAAATACATCAATTGAGCTGAAATTTTATATACATGATTATTTTGGATTAAAATGCAAGAATTCAATTATGATTAAAAAAATTATTTGATTCAAACTAATTATTTAAATATTTACAAATACAGCCACGTTGGCATCATTTTTGGAGACTTAGCGACCCTTTTGGCGACTTGTGTCAAAACCTGAAAATGCTTTTTTCTCAAGCGTTAAAGCATTCAGTTGAAATGAAATTTTACACACACGATTGTTTTGGATGACAATGCGATACTTTAATGATAATTAATCAAAATGAATTACCACTTAATGTTGTAATTCTGTCATATGCAGATACATATTTATATTAATTGTAACTATTTAATAAAAAGTAGATAAAATAAATTTTTTTGTTGATCTAAGTAGGAATTGACTTAATTTTTTTATATTATTTGTTTTTTCATGATATCATTTCATTTCAAAAAAAATTATTCTTACGTTTTTAACTCAAATGAAGCAATAAATTTTTAAATAAAAGGGAAAAAATTGTAATACTTTAAGAAATTAAATGTTTGAAGTATTTGCCTTTCTAAATCTTCAGAACCAATCGAACATGTAACCGAATAGCATCAAAGGATTGCTGAAGCAATAAAAGTAATAAATTTAGCTTGTTATTCATGACTTATTAAGTGATCCTTTTTACAATCATCATTTCATTCGTACTGAATGTATTTAACTTCTTTGTATAAGTTCAGTAATCGTTGTTTTTTTTAAAATTCTTATTTCATATTACTTTATATTTTTTATTTGCACTTGCATTTATCAGTTGGGTGGTTAGTTATTAATTTCCTCTAGCCAGCTATTAAATTAATCTCTGGTGTTTTTCTTTCAATAAATAAATTTTAATTTTTTTTTAAAAAAATCGCCTGTTTACTTATATAGTTGTAATTATAACTCATTTTAACATATTTTATATTTTCTTCATGTGTGATTTTCTTTTGATCAAAGTGGGGCTGCTAAATTTTTTACGAGCTTTTGTCCTGCATTGCATTTCTACAAAATTTACTTTATTTATTTAGATTTTTGATTTTCTGGCTTGGTTATGCAAGTTTTTGCATTTTGGTATTGGAAACTATATTATAGTAAAACAAGTAATACTCAATTACCTAATGTCCTTGTTATTTAAGTTGAGTTTGCTATTATTCTATAATGTCAAGATTTATTATATTTTAGTCTTTTTAGAATGTGATGATATGATTATTGAACATAGATATATATAAACCAGCTAAATTTTTCTCGATGGATTTTAATTCATATTGGTCTTCCACTAGGACCTAACGGATACTAGCTATAACCTTATCTCTCATAAAAACTAAAACTTAAGCTTTTAAAATCAGGATGATGCAATATTGCATCACCCGCGTTTCAGGAGCAGTCAGAAGAGCCTTTACCAGAGATCATGCAATTTTTAACAGTTTTCAGTCGAGAAAAACTATAAATAGACTAGATCTCAAGTGTGGACACTGGATGATTTTGTGACTAAGTTAGGTGCGCGTGCGTGTCTATTTGGGCAGCATTGTGTTTGCACCGTTACTGAATCCATTTGGATTTCAATAAAATATCGCTTATCACACACACAAGAAATGTTTTCCAAGAAATTCACATACCATCGAAAAAATGCCTGAATATATATATATATATATATATATATATATATATATATATATATATATAGTCGTTTATCTTACATGTTTTATTTTATTAAAAAAATAATCATAAGAAGATAGACTTTGCCCATCTTTTTTTGCAGGTATAATTTTTTATTAATCGTTTTGAAAGGATGAACTAAATGAGTTATGTTCAATAAAAACACACATATATGAGGACTCTTTCTACGTCATTTTGAAGAAAAAAGAAAGAAAAAGAAATTTTTGAATCCCTACAGTAAGTATCTTTCACATTTTAAATACTCGTAAACAATTTATTTTTAAAAAAGAGGATGGAAAGCGAACATATGGTAACAGAGGAATGTAGTTGTAGTCGCTGTTGCTAATGCCACCTGCCTGGCGTAGTCAGATCGAGGCCCAGAAAATTCATCGTGGCAAAGGGTTAGATGTACGCTTGTCGTTGGCCGTAGCCTTATCACCATACAGGTGATATAACGATATATATAATTCGGTTCTTCCCCAATTTTGAGGAAGAACATCCTGGGATATGGTCAGCGGCCTCTCACTTCTCTTCCCCATCCACCAACCTCACTAGAGAACTTGCGGCTCGACGTCTATTTATAGGACCTCCATGCCGCAAAGGCACTATACACAGTTACAAACATCCCTGTCTTCTTCGGGATTCGAACCCATTCCCTACGGCACAGCAGACATCGTCGTTAACCACTATACCGAAGGGGCGACACTGATGAATGTGTACAGAGTAAACTGAATACAGAATATACGCAGTATTTTCTTTTTTTCTTTGATGAAATTCCTTACATTAAATATTTATGAATCTTTAAAGTTTCAAAACATTTAAATTTAGAATTAGGTGTAATGTCTGAAAATAGGAGCATTAATGCTTTCAAACATGAGTACGCGATTTCAGGTTTTTACGAAAAATGGAAATCTGGAATTTATTTTTTCCACTTTTTCAAATAAAGAAATGAATAGTACATTGAAATAAAATTTTTGTATGAGATTTTTCGGGCAATGTGTAAACTTGTAGATTTCATAAGAGTCTTCAGAAATTAAGAAGAAAACGAAGAATATTTAAATTGTTAAAAATATAAATGAAAACTGTCTCGAAATTAGATTTTTAGAAAAAAATTAATTGGAAATATATTGATAAATACTTGCTTTCACATAAGATAAGCTTTTCAAACCAAACTGAAGAAATGAGGTGGGGGGGAGTAAACCACTTATTAAGATGGTCCTTAACATTTTGAACAACTTAATAAGACGGATATTTACTTAAAAGTTATATTTATCTTGTCAAGAACAGGACATTTTTTTTTATTCTTGTCTATACTTTGAATATAAAAATATAACGATCTTAATTCAAGAAAATTGTAGATGAGAAAATTGAACAGAATACGCAACCTCTTGTAAAAAAGACAAATATTATTTTTAATTTCCTTTTCAAAGGAAAGTAATATCTTCCAGAAACTTTTGTTTTTGTTAAAGCTACTGAAATCTTTAATGCATTAAAAAAAACTCGTGCTTCTTTTTCCCTGGAAAAAAAAAGGAAAATATATTTTTTTTCTGTATTTTTTCTTTCGAGTTCCGTAAAAATTAAGCTGATTAATCTTTTTTTTAAACTTGCATTTCATACAAAATACGTTCTGAATACTTAAAAAAACAAATTCTTAAGTATTTTTTTCCAGCTAACTCAGATTCACGTACGCAGATATAATCATGATAAACTCTAATTAAAATTTGCTATGTAGTGTACTTCAAGCATACAGGCATCACATTTTTCATAGTTTACTTTAGAGATTAAAAGTCGGATACAGATTATTTAAAACTCAGAAATATGTATTTTTTAATTATAGTAAACTTTTTAAATATGTTTGCATAAGAAAGTACAATTAATCGAGTGCAAAATGGAAATTTTAAGTTGTGGGGATATTTGAAATACAATTCTTGAAAATAATTCAAAAATTATTTTTAGTTTACTTATAAAATAATGTAAAAAGATCTAAAACTAAATACAAACAATTGTTTTTATATGATTGAACCTAATTGCAGGAAAGTAGAAAACTTTAAATGAGCTGCATTTTAGGAATATTGCATTAAACTGCCATAAGCATTCGAAAATAAATTAAATTGCAGCATGTTTTTAACAAATATAAATAGGAGGTAAGCATAATATTGCATTTTAATTTATATCATTCAGCCCTAAGATTTTACGGCAGTTATTCAGGAAAAAAATTAGTATACTAATTTTGTATAAATAAAATTATAAATATATTCATTGTTTTAATTTTAATTTAAAATCCTCATTGCTAGGAAAATATTATACGTTTTCATTCTGCAGAAGTATTTAAAAAAAACTGCGACAAATAATATAAATTTTATAAAGTTTCATATAAATATACGTAGTTAGCTGTATTAATAAAATACACCATAAAATATATTTGTAATAATATAACCAATCATATATTATTTCTTTATAAATGGTAAACTGAAAACGCTAAAAAAGGACAATTAACTATAATGACTCTTTCACGTAAAGAATTTGTATTTATTATTTTACATATAAACATAAACCAACTGTACTATTTATTTGGTTAAATTGTTTAGTGTAGGATAAATTCAGTGTGCTCTATTATGTTCAACTTATGTTAATGGTTGAAAAAAGTTACTAGCAGTAGCATAAAAAGAGATAGAAATTTTCTTAGCAAACTCAGGGGAAGCGCAATTTTCTGCATCAGAGCACACGGTAATTAAAGTATGTGTGGACAACGTGATTTTGGCATTAACTGTTACATCTAAACATGCTAAGAGTATTATCCCCAGAATATTTTTAAATTTTTATATCCATGAGTTTGTGTGTGTGTACTTGTTCGTAAGGTTCTTATTTTTATCTTTTTTATTTATTTAGTATCGTTTTGTCTTACATTGCTATTTTACAAAATAATTGAATAGATTTTCTTAAAAATCTTTCAAAATAATTTAATTGTGAGAAATAATATACTTTTCTGATATATTTCCTTCAAAATAAAAACAATATTTCCCACTATTTTTTTTCATTTTTCATAATCCATTCTTTATTTAAGAATTTTTTTTCAACTACTTTTATGTAATAGTTATATATAATGAGACATTTTTTTATGTTTTTCACATTTTCTTTTAAAGCATCTAAATACGTTGATTTGGCTAATTTCAATCAAATAACACTTTTTTTTTTACTTTATAGAATAGAGCAGTATTCGACTCCATAAAAATATTTTATGTGCGTGTGTCTATGCACAATTAGAATACATTACATAAAATAAGAAATCTTGTCTTTACTGTATCAAAATTGGACATTTAAAATGCTCATGGTCAGTCTGATACTCATGAATGTATTTTTATGAAACTTTTTGAATATCATATTTTTAATATTTTCTAGTTAATGTACTAAAGTAGTTCTTAATGTATGATTTTTTAAAAAATATGGCCTGCTTTTTAATAATATGTCACATTTCTCCTAATAATTATTCGATCATCTGTCAGTTGTATTTAAATAACACATTAAAACTTAAGTACATTTCCTAAATAAATGTACGCTGTTTATTTTAGTATGAGATCGTTTTTTATTAATTAAAATATATTATTTTTGCTTCTAACTTAAAAAAAAGTATTTTTAAAAAGTTCTAAATTTTACTTATAATTATGATTTTTCCAAAATTTAGATAATTTATTTTAAATAGTGATGTGTGTGTGTGCTTAAGTGTTAATATTTATTGTTATTGTTCCCTAAAATAGTAATGTGTTAGTATGTTATTTTTAAGAAAGTACTCCGGACTAGTTTGAATACCTTAAGTACTTCTAAGTTGTATACATACGCGAAACGAGAAAATTATTTTTATCTAAAGAAACACTAATTATTACTTTAAATTGTAACGTAAATCTTTTTGGTATGAATTATATATTTTTAAGTTCCTAACCACATGAGGACTGATGAACTTAAAAAATAAAAAGTAATAATATTTTAAACGGAGCCATGTAGAATTTAGTTATAACTTTAACACACAAAGGGATCAGTTTATAAAGCACTAATCTGGTCCAATGCAAAAGCGGTAAACAGTCCCAAAACAGCATTATTTCATGACAAATAGTTTTATTAAAATCGATACCTTTATTAAATGCATGTGCGGAAGAATGCGTAGTCTGAAAACAATTTCCTATACGCATAATTATGGTTCAGAAATATTCTACACTGATGTGATTAATAATTTTTATATTTGTTTCTTGATCAAATAAAACAATACTCCTCGGTGCACTTACATTTGCACTTTCTTCTTGACACATAATGCCTTGATTAAATGTAGGCTTACTCTTGAGAATAGCATAAAGCAAGAGCTTGAAACCCAAACTGATAAATATGCATAAAACAGTCGACAAAAGAACTTTGCCGACAAGGTGCGAATATTGACTCTTGCTTTCTTTTCAACACTTTTTGTTTGATTGTTTCGCTGGCAACTAGAGTAAAGATAGCTTAAAGGAAGAAAAAGCCTTTTTCCAGTAAAGAAATTCTAACCCTCTGCATAGTTATGAGCTTCAAGTTGAATTCAGGAATAATAATTACTTCGCTAAATATTTGAAGTAGGCTTTCTTGGTCTCTTTCATGTTGTTATGCGGTGTTTTGTAAAGAAGAACAAGTAATATGCTGGCTCTAAGTAAATTAAATAAAAACTATTTCTATGAAGTTGATTGCAGTGGTTCTAAAGTCTTTTCTTCTTAAACATGCATTCTTAATAGGCTTTTAGTGAAATTTCAAAAGAAGAAAAGCTTTTACAATTGTAAATAAAATGGTCTTTAAAATATTCCTTTTTTGACTTTACTTAGTTAAAATAAACCTTTTATAAATAACTGAATTGTCTTTTCCCCTGGAACTTAATGAAAATGCAGGTTATAAAAAAATGTATACTCACCATAGAAATATTTATTTCTAAATGCATAAATAGTAATTAATCAAATTTAATTAATGGAAATAGGTAAGACCTGAATATATTTTAATGATTAAATATATATATATATATATATATATATATATATATATATATATATACCGTAAATTCCGCAGTATTGAACACACCAATAACTTCGGATTCCATTTTTAAATTTTAGGTATATTCGCTACATAAAGTGCACCACTTTTTTACATATACATGTCATATGTTTTGAAGTAATTCATTTGAAGTATTATCCCAGGCATTTGAACTATAGTACACTTCCATAACTACAACCTTAAACCCAATATCAGGGGTGCGGGGTGTTCTCTACACCCCAGCAACAACAAAAATCATCAAGGATTCCAAAATAAATGAGCAGAAACATGATTTTGTCTTAGTAATATGCAATAAATTTAATATATTTTTTGTAAAATACAATAAATATCTTGTACTTAATAAATATGTGTCATAATGGATTTAAAAATTTTACTTCAATTAATAAATGCGTTAAGCGACCCCAACAATGGAGTAAAAAAAACAAACAAACCCGAGAGTGATCTCGGGTAAATGGCAAAAAAAGAAGGGTGTAAATTCGAATCATAACTCATGGATGCACGTAAATTTCAAACTTATTTTTCAACTCCTACAATTAATTTACACTCTCCCTATATATATATATATATATATATATAGTTCCAATTTTCAATCGTTAATAATGCCTTTTGTCATCCGCTGAAGTCCAAATACAATTTTTTAAAATCTGTAGTGAAAGACACTTGATGTTATTACTGTTTTACCAAATATTTATTCATTAATTAAATTTAATTAACTGAAATAAAAGTTTTCTTTGTTGAACTATAAGTAGGGATTTACTTTAAAAAAATATTTTTTATATTACTTATTCTGTTAAAAGAGTGATTCGGATTGTTCTTAATATATATATATATATATATATATATACATCTACTTTTTTAATTATTTATTCAATTATCAAAAATTTAGTAGGCTTGTTATGAAAATTTTGGTTTAGTTTCTATATTATATTAAACTGTTGAATTTCCATCAAGTGAATTTGGCGAATTATTATTACTGTCAAAGTTACTATCTGAACATCTTTAAGAATTCGTGTGTCGTTTTAAATAATTGTCTAATTTCTGAAGTATTCAGTTACCGAAATTAGTATTTTTCATTTTAAAGCTCATATCTTAAGACTTTTAATTATATAATTTGCTCCAGAGTTTAATAATTATGAATATAAAGAAGTTTTCATGAAACAAACATATGGAAATGAAACCGAAAGTGCAGCATAAGTAACCGGAAATTAATTATTTTCGTTATTTTATGATGTAAAAGCATATCAAATTAAAAGTTTATTTTTAATATTTTTATTAAGATGCCATATTAATTTGACAGCTTTTGAACGAGCAGCGATATAACTGGCAGCATATATTTTCGTAAATTTGTTTTTAGTTTCATGTAAATTTGTTTGCTGTTTTTTCGACAATTTTACATTCGATTTTCAGCTGTCTTATTTTCGACTAATAATGTTTTATTTTTAATTATTTGTAATTGTTATTTTTTATACTTTTCAATGGATGGCATAAGTTCTGCCCGATCAAAGAAACCCCGACTTTGTGGCAATGGTTTCACAACTTCGAGAAGAAAAAAATATTTTCTTTGTCAAATCTATCAACACAAGAAATTTTGACATATAGTGAAAAAATATTTGATGCTTTTTTTCTCCAAACATTATCAGACAGTACTTTATACAAAAAAATGAATTGTTGGGGTTTTGTATTATAAATAAACCAATACCATAATGTTGAATAATCCTGAGTCCTATAATAATAGTGCCCATATATTCCTACACACAACGGTACAAATATTTATTTGAGCATTTGGTGAAAGATTCCACTTTTTGGTTTATGCTTCAACTTAAATTTAAACTATAATAACGTTTCTCGTCTAATAATGTTTTTGCTATTTCTAAGAACCTCCCCCCCCCAAAAAAAAAATACAGCGTGATAAGCACAATATTTGTGTTTGTTCTACGAGTTATTTACAAAAGTCGGTAAGGGAAGAAACTTTGAGTTGTTAAACTTATCAATTTTCCTACAGATAGTGGAAATAAAAACATTTACGTGCATCGATGTCAGCTGCTGAAATGTCAATGAAAAAGTTGTTATTGTCTTGAAACTTCTGTTGAATATGATGTATTGATAGATGACTCTTGGTAATGGAAATAATACTCAATTGTGAATGGTGTTGTGAGGTTTTAGTGGTTAAATAATGGATTTTGCTGTCGCTATTTTATAATCATTTCCACACTGAACTTCAACATCTTTTGCAAAAATATTCATGAATAAATCACAAGTGTGTGTTAGGTATTATGGAAACTTTCGGTTCACATAAAATATCCTGGCTTGTTTATTTTTAGCATTAAAGTTACGGAGATAACAAATTTACAAAGAAGTCAAAAATATTTATGACGCAATTTATAAAGTGAAATTTGAATGCACTGAGCTAATCTTAAAAGAAATAATAACACATTTACAAAAATTAAAAGTTAAAAAGTACAAATATATATATAAACAAAAAGTTCTGAGGGAAATTTTAGATAACTTTTTATGAACATGTTGCAAAATTATGGCAATGAAAATTTTGAAAATTTACTGAAGATTCAAAGATCTAAAAGTACTGCATTTCCTGATTCATGCTTTTAGAGCAGAAGTCCAATGCATGGACAAAGATCGAAATGTAAGGAAAATGGTGATAAATACCAGCGAGCTCTTTTTACCGATGAACATTTTATAGATTCTTGTATACGGTATTCACAACGTATCCCAAACATAAGTAAGCCTGCTTACGAAATTATTTAATAAAACTACTTGAAAAGTATCTTGGTTTTTTTTCGGGTGAATTTACAACAAAAACTTTAAAAAAATTACAGACTATATACACCCATATATTGCCGTAAATAATATAACCCAAAACATGTTTGCAGTATCGAGTTTTTTGTGCTACGTTTAAAAGCTTCCATAGATGTATTTTTATTAGATGATTGATGGTCTCTTAAATATAATCTGTGTTTAGTGAATTCGGTATTTTTCCTCTGTTATTATTAAGAAAATTAAATCAGAATTTGCCTATGTTCGCATCACTACAACAACTTAAAAAATATATTGCTGATTAGGATATTTTTAGAAGACTTGTTTTCATACCTAAGCAAATACCTTAACTTGTAACATTTAGTAATTATCTCTTTACTTGCATCAGGATTGAATGTTACAATGTATATAAATGACATTATAATTCCTTTCTGTAACACAAATATTTAAATTAACATTAACTGCTTAGTAATTAACGTTAACTAAGTAACTAATGTACATATTTGTTTGTCATCTGTTAGATTCGTTCTGATTCATTTGTCTTGAGTGTAACTGGAGTGATTTTTTTCTCTTTCAGATTGAAGTTGTTGATAGTCTAAAAAGCATTTTGATATACGCTAAATCCGTAAGAATTTATCTGCTTTTGTTTTTGTCTTCTTCCAATTTTGTTCCTGGTTTGTTTAATTATATATATGTAAGCCTAAAGTATACGTAAACTTACAATATGAACATTTCTATAATTTATTCTTTATTTAATTAAACTACGCAATCCAAAATGTGTGTAATTTTTCTTTTGATATTGCATGGTTGTTTGAAGTGGATTATTAACTATTTAATCGTCACTGATTTTAAATACTCTATGTAATACGATCCTCACTGAAAAAGAAAAATTCCCATATCATTAAAAAAAAAGAAAAAAAGAAAAAGGAAAAGTTGTGATGTATCTCCTCTTTTAGAAATACATCCCTCGAAGTATCAGCGTGAGCTAGAGGTGTAGGGTTATCGTAAGAACTAGTATCAAGCATTATCTTAATATGACTTTATTAAGATATTCAACTTAAACTTTGAACAAATATAATATAAATACTTAATGAGAGAATCTGCGATGACGCAATACGCAACACACAATATAATTCAGACCTATCTCAATAATTGTGTGTGTGTGAACCGCCTAATCTTCAAATATAATAATAATAATTAATCAATCCTACCTTATATTATTCTGTAATAAACTTGTCTTTATCTACAATGGTATGTAGCTGTACGTTTAACTTCTAATCGATCACCAATATGTTTATCCACGACACGTAGAACTTGAATCTTGAACGACGAACTTGTATAATCATCCACTGCCACAACGCACTAACATTCCTTTACACTACCATAACATTACCATCACGCTTACTCTAAGATCCTATATTTATCCTATATTATTTACATCTCTTCACTTCTCGTTTCTTGGATTCGGTTGGAAAAGAGTTGCCATTTATTCTGACCCAAAGAACCCAAAGGACTTATTAAAGAAAAGACGCGTAAGACGTCACAAAGTGACATAAGGCAAAAACCAAGGAGGTTATAGAGACGTCTGTCGTATACGGTACATGTAACTTTCGATTGTTTACATTAACGTCTTGCAATGCGTCAGAGATATCGACTTTTATGTCTGTTCAACATTGAGGAGAGGTCTGTGCTAAGGGTTTGAACGTACAAAAGGTAGTGACGATTGGAATTCATCACCATTTGTATTTAGTGAAAAACCGGATATGATGATAAAGTAGATGTTTCGTTGTTAATGTAGGGATTTCTGTGAAGAAAGGCAAAACGTTTATCATAAAATGCTTTGCAACCGGAATCATGAATGGCGACCCCTTTGAGCAGGTGAGTTAATGTATTTTACAAAGCTATCGCCTAATGGTTACATTCCTGAAAAGCCTATCAATTCCTAGCCGATCGTAATTTATTTAAAAATAGATATCCGTGGATAACTGTGGCACGCCGATTCCATTCCCAGGTAAAATACTTTTATGAAACAGTACTAGTAAAACATATGTTATGCAAGTGAACAATTCCAGTGGATATTAATATATTAAGTAGTACTTCAAATATTGCCTTATACTTTGCAATATATATTTCCGGGTAATCATTTTTTTTTTCTTACGGACTGTAAGAAACGTATTATTTTCATGATCCTCGTAACAGCAATAAAACAATCACTTGAAACAGAAAGAGTTTATTGTCTTCTATTCATTTTTATAACTTTTTTTCATGTTCATTTATTATTTTTTTTATTTTGATCGTTTTAGTTGAAATGTGATTCGATTAAAACTTCTTTTAACCCTCTAACAGTTTCAATTTTTTTTTCAGAATTCGATCAAAGAAATGCCATTTTTTTATTAATTTTACAATTTCATGTAGAAAATGTTATTAAAATTAATATTTTTAATGTTTTTCAGTATTTAGGATGATTGTAATGAAAATCATAATATTTTCCCTGTAAGTTGTGTTTTTTTCATATGTGGATGTTGGACAGGGATGCTACATTAAAGGCTGTAAATATAATGAAGTACAATAACTTAACAGTTTCTTATTACATTTACTTAACCTCTTTCACTGCACTACTATTGCTATCTACACAACTAATTTCATAATGAAAATTGTAAATAAATATGGTTGAAACAGTAAAAACTACAGAACAACAAGAATACCCTTACGACGTACGGGCAAAGTAGTAGCGACCTGAACATATTGCCCGTATTGCGTAAGGGCGAAACAGGGAAGGGATTAAGTGTACATATCAGAAGATTTATTATTTTACAAAAATAATAATAATAATACTAATAATAACTCGAAATTTACACAGAATAAAAAAGGAAAATCAAAACCAAAGAAACGCTGACTTTACTCATGCGAATTTCTTTCAATTCTTTAACAGAGTGTTTCACAAACTGTGAGGCGCGCCCCCTTGAAGGGCGTGACGACACTACGAGAGGGGCGCGTGAATATTAAAAATTCAAAAACAAAAGATTAATTGAAAAGTTATTAATTTACTGAAAGTAAACAATAAAATATATTCTGACCATAATAAAAAATAAAATACACATTTACAGTATTATATTACACTTATAAATGTATCAGAACTACTCATTGTATTTAATAATTCATTTAACAACCCTGAGTTAAGAATAAGTTTAATAATTAACAGTGACCCCATGGGATTGTCATGTATAAAATCATATACAAAAATTAGCACGCATCTATATAATTTGTACGGCTTATAATTAAACCTTTAACTGCCGATTAAAATTTTACGAGATTTGTTTTCCACGTAGGAATGCGCATGTAGTGTTTTTTTTTGGGGGGTGAAGAATAAAGAAGAGCAAACAATCGGAAATCGTCGAAATTCTTCAGATAAATTATATGAATAGCAGTGCAGAGAAAATATCGTACTTGGGAAAGACGTATATATACGTCCGGGGAAATTAACGTTTTAACAGAGCGAGACGTTTATATGCGCCGGTGGAACTTAAGAGATTGTGGTCGTATTGTAGTTTAGCGTTGTTTTATTGAATTCAGTACATTGTTATTGTATGAGGGGGGCGCGATGAAAATTATGATTGAATATTGGTCGCGACTGTGGAAACTTTGAGAAGCACTGCTTTAACCCATAGCAAGTATCGAAAGCCTATTATAGGCCGTGCAATTCTCAGTGACACTCTACAAATTTGTCACTGTCTGAATGGATGGAAATTAATAATTTTGAAATGGAAAAACTCAACTAACATTTTCAACATCATGAAGAGCAAGACTAAGGGTATTAGAAAATATCCGAAAAATAACATAAGCAAAATTAAATTATTTTCAATTTTCAAATGTCATTGCTGAAAAGATTTAATTGTTTGAAGAGAAAATTGCGCGTACTCTCTCAGATTTTCTTTTTTTTGCTTCTACATATATATGTGAATACATTTTTTGCTATATGAGAAATATTTTGAGTCAAAAAAGAAGTTGTTCAAGAACTGAACATACAGAATCTTGTTAAGTCACAAATTATATCCCTAATATTCTGATAGGAAATACCGCGGTGAAGAGACAAAGTTCGCTTAAAAATTTCGATTTTTTTTTAATTTAACTATATTGATAGAATATTCATATGTTATGTTGTTTCATTATTGTTTTAATATGTATGGAATATACACAAAAATTAAAATTTTATTTATTTTTTTATTTTTGTTGAAAGGATAATTATATATTTCATATTATAATACTTTACGTCGATAAATATTTTAAATGATATATGATTAATATATATATATATAAACTCATTTCTTGACTTCTTTTCCCTAACTTTACATGCATTGCCACAAGAATTGAATTAGTAAAAACAAGGCTTTGAACCGGAACTGGATTCGATATCGGAAAAAACCGTTATTTTGTTCGGAACCAAAACCAGAAATTTAACAGGAAAAATATAGGTTTATTTCGGTTCAAAGTATCTTCAGTCATTTTGTTACTGCAACCAACTTATCAATATTTTCCAATTTAATGCCAACCATGTAATTACATTTTTGTTCTTGATAAAATTATAATTTGAGTACAAATAAGAAAATCCATAAAAAAAAAATATTAATTCGGAACTGAACCAAAAACCTTTATTTGTGGTAGATATTTTTGAACCGAAATTTTTTTAGCAGAACCGAATCTGAACCGATATTTTTTCTTTACTTGAACCGGAACGAAAACAAATACGGTTCGAAGCACTGGTTAAAAGTATTTCCTACTGTGCTTCACCCTAAATTGTCTTGGTATTTGGTTTGACACAACACAATTACAAGGATTCCGACCTCTGACCTAGACGATGCTTTGTGTAGTGATCTTAAAAAAAACATACGGAAGAGTTTGATTAATATTTGCACAATTCCTTATTTTAACTTGATGTGGAATAACTAAAGAACTGCGCAAGTCATTAGGCAACAACGAGAATCAGTAGAGGAGAATATAGATTTTGGACAAAATAAAAAGTTTTATTTCCAATGCAGAAGTGTTCATTGAATGTAAAAGTAGATTTCCTTGAAGATACTCAGAGATAAATACATGTATCATTAGACTGTAGTTACAAAAGATACATTTTTAACATTTCAGTATGAATGCGTTTATTTTCATTGAATAAGTAAATATTATATTATAAAAATCTGATCGCCTACAAAGTAAAAGGAGCTGTGGATGGAAATTCTTTGCGGAAATGTATTTTCTCCGGGGCACTAAAATGTTAAGCATTCAGAAGCATTAGTCATGGTGAGAAAGATGGATGGTGCTTACCTAGCAGTCCTAGTCTGAAGTTAATAGTGACAACGATTACGTTTCCGAAACTTGCCAAGACGCTACCATCGTATGCGTTCCCAGAATTCCAATCGTAAGATTCTCCGTGGATGAACACCATCACTGGAAGTTTAGGTTGACCTGCTTTTCCAACTGAAATAAAAAAAAAGATTAATTTCATTTAATGTGAATGTTAAATTAACAAACATCAATTATTAATTTGCATCTATGATCTATTTATTTCTTGGTTTGGTATAATTTACGTCTGAGACACCCAAGTATGAATTTATAATATTGATGAATTCTAAACTATATTCAAACTATAGAGGATGGAACAGAAATTTTATTAATTGAATTTTAAGTGGGGTGGGGGTGATAATATTATACAAGTTGGCGCTATGTCATACTAGTTGAAATACTCGTTTTTTGTTCGGGTTAATAATAAAAAACACATTTTTCTTGAATTTTAAAGAGAATAAATCTCGATACAACACAATGTGTACAAAAATATGAAATAATTTTTAATCAGTGCTCATATTATGAATAATATTGAAGCAACTGCAATTTTGCCTTGCAGGTGTTCTTCATTAGAATTAATCTTAAATTATAAACCTGAATATAAAATTCTGACAAAGAATAATTGTGTTAGTTCTAATATTAAAAAAGAAGAGATAAAAAATACGTTTTAAAGTAAAGGAATACGCCCCTTATTTAAGTGTATTGTATGTAAAGTATGGATGTAAGTTGCAAAAAGAATTTTGTAAAACGTTTCTCAGTATGCTTTATATATTTGAAAATACTCGTAGATATAAATCTTCCTAATCGTAATATTTATTTTACTAGAAAAAAATCGTAACGGAAATATGTTATTTATGACTTTGCTAATTGAAAATGAGATACATAAGAATGGGAGAGAAAGAACTAACGACGCTAGTAAAAGTTCGAAGGTCAAATAACAAATATGTTCTACTATTTAGGTAAAAGTGAGTTTTGTCCTCCCCTTATAACTAATATAAAGTATATTATAATAATAAGAATAATGATTTTTTCCCTAGCATTACAAGTATATTAATATGTGAGTCTGAGCTTTGCTTTGTGTCTTGAAATGTTAGTATTTTAGGTTTAAAAAGAAAGTACAATAAAATCTCTGATTGCGGGTTTGCTGTAGCTCATAGAAAATGCGTTTTTGGTTTGATTATTGCATCAATAATATCCAATGAGTGCATTAAAATCTCCAGTTAGTTGGAAAGTTGCGTAAAAATGGAATTAAAAAAATTAAAGCCCTAATTTCAAAAAATTCACTTCGACGTGCACACCATCATGGATTCTTGTTTCCGCTAGCCATGTTTTACGCATCTTGATTGTAAAGTGTTTCAGGAAAAACAAAACAGACACTCAAACTCTGTCTTTTATTAGTATAGATCACAGTTAATATGATTATATGAAAGGAATTACTAATATGGCGATGCAGGAGAATCTAAACACTAATTTGTTATCTGAAAAATTCCCGAAAATGTGAATCATAATATGAACACGCGTTTTTAGAACAGGAATGAGCATAACGTCAATCCAGTGAATCAGTGGTTGGTGAATCAGTGAATCAGTGGTCCAGTGAAATGGTGGTTTCTCCATTTTGGAGAAACCACTTTTTAAGACCTAAGACGCTCATACTTAAAGAAACAAATATATATATATATATATATATATATATATATATATATATATATATATATATATATATATACAAATATATATTCGGAAAGAAGTTTTGTTTCATCATTATATATACTGCTGCTCAAAATAATTAAAGGATATTGCGGTTTTAGAGGGATCTTGTGGCTGAGAAACTTTTTAGCTGATTGATACATGGTCGACAGACGTAGTAGGTTATATGAGAATAAATTACACATGTTTGGCAGAAAAATGCATTTTATTGCGCATTTGTGCACAAAAGGAAAAAAAACACAAATTGTGCATATGAGAAAAAAAAAAGAATAAAAAAAGGTATTTTCTTCAAAGGAAATCATTTTCAGTAGGGGGTATGGTTTCCATTGGCGGCCAGCAACGTTGAGCACCTTTGAGGCATGGAGTCAATGAGGCTATTAATCACGAGTAGGTGTATTCTATCCCACTCTTCCAGAAGAGCTCTTTTCAGTTCTTGGAGAGTTTGTGGTGGTGGTTGGCGGCCAGCAACTCGTCTTCCTAGAGCGCCCCAAACGTGCTCCATTGGATTCATGTCTGGAGAACACACTGGCCATTCCATTCGTACGATTCCTTTCTCGAAAAGGAAATCCTCCACCAGGTTAGCACGATGTGGTCTGCCGTTATCGTCCATTAAAATGAAGTCATCTCTGATTGCTGCTGCGTAAGGGACTACAATAGGTCTGAGGATCTCATCCCTATATCGGTGAGCAGTCAGAGGTCCATCTCGAATGATGTAGAGGTCTGTGCGCCCCTCAATGGAGATGCCACCATACACCAACACTTCCCCACCACCATATCTGATACTTTCGTGCATGCACGCAGGATTATTCCTTCTGCCACGGTTCCTCCAGAGGAAAATACGCCTATTGTCCGGTTGAACAGAAAAACGGGACTCGTCAGAAAAAAGAACATTGCTCCATTCAATTCTCCTCCAGTTCACATGCTCTGTTGCCCACTCCCTACGGTCGCGACGATGCTTTGATGTTAGTCTAACACATACCATAGATCAACGAGCATACAGACCTACACCATGGAGCCGGTTTCGGACAGTCTGAGTTGAAACCGTGGTGTTAGTAGCAGAGCAAAGGTGGTGTTGGAGAAGAGTAGTGTTCATATTTCGGTGTCTCCGAGCCGTTAACACTAAATAACGATCTTCATTGAGCGTTGTTGCCTGTCTACGACCTTGTCCTGGTCTTCGGCCTGCACTTCCATTCTCCAAAAAACGGTTCCAGTTCCTGGAAATCACCCTTTGTGACACTCCAATGGCTTGCGCTACTTCGGCTTGAGTTTGGCCCCCTTCTAACCTACCAACAACTCTTCAAGCTTCTGAATCGGTTAAATGACTTCGTTGAGACATGTACTCATCGAAACAAAGCAGTCACTGAATGCCGATCATCCTTGTCTTCATTTCAGTTGAAAGTCAAATTTCATCGCTGCCGCTGAATTGAAGTTTTTGACGTCGAACTCAAAATTAGCATACTCCACAGTTTTAAATTCGGAAAAATTTGTATTTGTGATTCTCTTCTTCCATTTTCGGCAAAAAAAATTTCGCTTATATCTTTATTTTATATAAAACTTACAATATCCTTTAATTGTTTTGAGCAGTGTATATATACATATATATATATAATGATTAAATAAAACTTCTTTCCGAATTTGAGAGACGTTTTGTAGAATTTACTAGATTGGAGGCAAAAGTTACATTTATGTGATACCCATTTGACAATGTTGATGTGGAGGAAATAACTGAAAATATAAATTACATAGAATCTTTATTTCTTAAAAAAATTAAGTTTTTCTCCTTTAAAATGACATAATTTTAAAAGTTAAGAGTAACTTTTGCGATCTAATTTCTGAAGTTATGTATCTTAATTAAAAAAAAACATGTTTATTTAATAACTTTTAAATGTTTTTAAATCTACATTTTCTCAACGATGAAAATAACTAATGTAGCATATATTTCCTTTCTCGCAGGCGATCATTTAGAACCCAGTGTTTGATTATCAATCAGAAATTATTAATCAAAATACGATTTATTATCCTCGTAATTTGAATTTTTTTAATAGTAAATACATTATTCGATATTATATTTGTGGCTATTATTATTGTTTGTACCTTGCACTTTATTTAAAACATAGAATATTTTTTTATTGTAGTATGTTGGTAAATAAATATTCCGTAATTATTATTAAGTTTTAATTAAAATTGTGTAGACCTTTTCTTAACTCACCACATTTGCATAATTAGGTAGACCACAACACCTTGAATCATTAGAAGTAGTCCGTTCCATTAAAAAGTCTACCCACCCCTGAATTGGAATAATTTAAAACAGTGCTTCTCAAACTTTCTATATTCGCGACCCAATTTTCAATCAGAATTTTCATCGTGCCTCCTTCCCCATACAATAACAATGGTTTGAATGTAGTAATGATGTATAATACTTTATAACGCTAAAGCTACAATACGACCCTAATTTTGAACCGTGCAATGTATTAAAATATGTATTAAATTCTGTGTATGGAAAGCGCATTGAAAAATCACTAGGAATTATTAAACCTGTTCTTAACTTAGTATTGATACTTAGTATTGATACTTAGTATCAAATATATTGTACCATACTGATACATTTATATGTATACTATACCAGAGTAAATATGAATTTTTTTATTATGTCGGAATACATTTTGTTCCCTTTTAGTAAATTGATAATTTTTTAAATAATCTTTTATTTTCGACTTTCTAATACGCTTGCACCCCCTTGTAGGGTTATCACGCCCCACTAGGGGGTCCCCACAGTTTGAGAAACACTGATTTAAGAGCATAGTTGAAAACTGTTTAATCACAGTTTATAGTTACGATATAAAATTATTAATTAGAGTTTTCTTCATTTAGACGTTTTCTTCCTGCTCCAGTTTGTTGGTAGGAGACAAAATATGGAACATAATCAATTACAATTTACTATTTAAAAGTAAGGAACATTACAATCAACACTAAAGTAAATTAATTTCAATGATTTTGGGAGATATATTAAATACCAAAAACATTATTCCCCGTATCTGGTTTAAAATAATCATGATATTCAAAACAATTAATTGAAAACACTCATTTTTAAAATTAAGTTTCAAAAGAGTATTAAAATAAAGCTTTGCAAATTAAATAAAGTGTTCATGTCATGAAAAATATTTAGATTTCAATTAAATTATTTAACTTAAAGAATGCCTATACACATTTTCTTTAACTTTCCTCACGCTATGTACATATTAATACATATTAAATTACTTTTTAAGTAGCAGCATTTTTATGAGCTTTCAATAATATTCTAGGCTTTTTATACGTTTCCAAATCAAACCGTATTTTAAGCAAATGTTTATTTTTATCAATATCTCAATTAAAATAAGACTGTTGATGTTAACTGAAGAAATTTTGTTGTTTTTCTTAGACTCGAATGAAATAAAAGTACGAAAGTAAATTTTTGATTAGTAAATTTCTTCTACGTATGGATTAGTTTATTTCCACTCAAACCAGATATTATTAAACACGTTTTACTTGATTAAAAATTCCTCGCAATGTTATTTATTGGTTGAAGATTCCCATTTTGCATCACGAAACTCAAATTCAACGGAAGTAACAAACACCATAACGCATTTAAAGTACAATTTAGATCATACATATGACACACATACATACAATCACGTACACACATAACTGCTGTGCCCTTTCAAGGAATATGTATTCTGGAAATTATAGCAATTATGCGTTTCACTCCAGGCAAACTGTGGGCATTAGAACATATATCTCATTAAATTTTCTCAGTTATGCTCTAGTGGACGAGACAAAAGTTATCCAATTATATGAGTGCACTAATTTTAAACTACGCAAGTCTAAAGTCAGGTAAGTTTACAACAGTTAAAGATTTGGTGGAGGGATTTTCTGAATTGTTTTTAATTTAAATTGTGATCGCTAATAGTTACACCAAATGAATATAATGTATCAATATACAATACATCTTTAAGCAGGGAATAACTTTATTTCAATACTGACGTTTCCTTAATGCCTTCACTTAAAAAATTAATGGAATTTCTTAACAGAATGAATACTTCTACGTATATTTTGTGATATAAGAGAATATTAAATTAAATTATATAGCAACAAACGCAACAGTGATTATTTGGAACTTCCTTTCCCGCATTTTTTTAAAACCATTATAAATCAAATACTTGTATTTAGGGCAAATAAATAAAGCAAACAAAACACTTAAAAAAATGAAAACGCCCAACAAATTGTGTTTTAATTAATTTTAAAACAACAGTTTGTTTGATAGAAAACAATTGATTAATTTCTTGTGCATTAAGTTTAGCTTCAATGGTCACGAACTCGGTGAGTTGTAATTTCGAGCCTAGTGCTGCTGAAGCCCCATCGTAAAGAGAGGTCGATGCACGTAAAGTTGGCCGAGACTTGAACGTGTTCACTTTGGTGTGGTGAGGAAGTTAGGACAGGAGGTGACAGTTCAAGTACCGTCACTATCGCTTGACATTGGTTCAAAATTACGAAGTCGTCATCAACAACCCTCATGTAGTTTTATTGCGAGAAGTACTTATGCACTCACTGTAGCTAAATATCAATGCGCAAAACTATTTCCGAAAAAAAAAATTCTATTCAATTACATCCCAGTTTTTTAAAGTAGATTCAATGCATATTAAAGATACAGAAATTATATATATTTAAATGTTGATTCTCAAGTAAAATAAATCACATGAGCCACTGTCATATAATAATATTAGTCGTAAACATTCATAGCAAAGGCCTTGTAAGCAATAAAATTAAATATATATACATATAAAACTTTCGGATTACAATGAAAAACAAATTTTGAATAAAAATGGGAAATTATTTCGTTTAACGCTTTCAGAACAAATGACTTACCATTAAAAATAAAAAAGAAAAAGAAAAACCCGGCATTCCAAAATCTAGACCAGTACGAAAACATTAATAAAAAAGGGAGGGAAATAACCTAAAATGCTTTAGCTTTTGTTTCGTTTTAGAATCCATTCCAGACCTTTTCCGGCCACTTTACTCTTTCTTTCCAAATATGCCCCATTTCCGCAGCCTCTCAACAAAGGTAGATTCTAACGGAATGCATCTTCAAAATAAAAGAAATGGATTTATATAGATATATAAACAGGACAATCCTGAAAGAAAATACTTATTCCTATACATAAAAAATAGAATCTCTCCCTCTGGCATAGACTCAAAAATGATGCCATGGTTGAGCGAGTGTCACACATTTTGAGATGATGTTTATGATGATGACCATCATCAGCAGCCATCAAATTCCTTTCATTTAATACCTGACCTTGAAGTTAAATGCATGTATAAGAAAAAGAAGTATTAAATTTCTTGGAGACATTCATATTTTTCATGACGCCCATTTTTGTTTTTTATGGGTTATTTAGATGTCTAAGGAATTTTTTCAGTGCACTTTTATGAATAAATATGTTATTTTTTAGATCGATGCCTTCAAAATTGCTCTAATTTAAGAATTATTTGAAAAGATTAAAACCCTTATTTAACTTATTCAAATGCAAGTCCGCGCTACAATTAATACATTAGAATCGCGTTTCTCAAACTGTGGGGTGCGATAACCCAGCGTGGCGAGCACGATCATATCGAAAAGTCTAAAATAAAAGATTATTTTTAAAAAAAATTAATTTAATGAATAGAAGTTGAACAATATACATTCTGACATGTTTACACTTGTATGTTAATTGCAATATTTATTGCCATCTACTCCAATGTAAATATTAAAAAAGAAAAGTAAAGCCGCAAATATTGATAGTTTGGGAAGCACTGCGTTAGAGGAAACACATAATTTTGAAATAATCATTAGAAATTTAGTGCATGAGATTTTTTAATATGTCAATACTGTAAGGTAAACTTTAATTTGCACTATTTTTTATCTCATTATGCTAAATATTTCTCAAATACATATTTTAACTACTGACGAAATGTTTTCGTCCTTACCCTCATTGTATATTACTTGAAAAGATTAGATTTTAATATCACACTTAAATGATATATTTTAATTGGGAATAAATAAATAATTTTTTATTTGCTCATACCATTAAGTCACGGTTCACCTTATATATATATATATATATATATATATATTCACATATGTCGCAGGAAAATGATGGAATTAGGACTTTCATCGAATCCCTAAGTTCGATGATTGATTCACGCAAGATGTTAAAATAGCGTCTCTTTGAGGTCATTTTTCTTAAAAAGTAAGTGATTTGATCAAATCCCCGAACTGTTTTAGTGAAATGATGAAATGAACAAGTAAGCCATTTTTAAATATATGGGGTTGATATTTAGGGAATCGATAGCACTACCTGCATGGTTAGGAAGTACAAGGACTCCACCCCCCAGGTGTCTCCCCCCTGGACAGCATTTTGCCAGTAATTTAAAATAACGACTCTTCAAGGTCATTTCCATGATGAAAATAAGTGGTTTCACCAACCCCTTAACTGTTTCAGTGAAACGATGAAATGAGCTAGTCAAGATTTGCATTGGCAAAATGCTGTCCGGGAGGTGAGACACCTGGGGGTCGATTCCTTGTACTTCCTAACCATACAGGTCAAAAATACCCGGAGCTATGGGGAATTATAAAAATTTTAAAATTTTAAAATTGTTTAAAAAGCGTGAAATGGGGGGAATGGGGCTATCGGGAAAAATTACATATTTGAAGAACTCATAGGGAGAACAGTCGAATCCAACCGGTGCTGTCGACCTAGATAGCATAGGATTCCCGTTATTAATGGGGAAGCCCTATAAAGGAGGGGAAGCACCGAGGAAGGCTAATTCCCCATAAAGCTTGAGCATACACGAATATATGTCGGACGTCTAAAACTCGTCCCAAGCTCAGTTCTTTACGGAATTAAATTTTTCACACCCCATAGGATTAACATGATATTTTAGAACTTAAGCCCTCACCATACCTACACAATGGGAGTCAAGTAGATGACTGGATGGGTCTTCACGAGTGAAACAGTTGGTTCAAATCTCAATTCTGAGACTCAAACAAGAGCAAAGATATTGTGGATTTAAATAAATTTTAAAAGTTTAAAAAATGTTGAAATAATTAAAATCTATGTAAGGAATATCCACATGAGCATGAAATGATAATAACTGGAAGAATAATTAGAAAGGGATAGAATGAGCCAGGTCTGAATGGACTGTGAGGCTCGGGTGTCGAGATATTGGCCAAAACGCTGTAGAGGGGGTGTGAATGTACCGGGGGATGCGTCCCAGCAGATTCTAAATATAACAAAAGTTATTACTATCCCCCAAATATCTGTATCCTAGCACCAAAAAAGTAGCATGTTTAAAAATTTACTTTCCCATAGAAATAATATGGAGGACTGAATAAATTTCAACCCCTTATCTTTAAAAAAATGGCTGACTTGTTCATTTCATCATTTCACTAAAACGGTTCGGGGATTTGATGAAATTACTAACTTACGGGGAATGACCTTTAGGAAACGTTATTTTAGCATATTGCGTGAATTGATCATCTTCTTTAGGGACGAAAGCTCTAATTTCATCATTTCACTGCGACATTTATATACGAAAAAAATGTAGAATAGAATGTCACAGATGAATAGGTAGATTTTAGAATAGTAGTAACAAAGATTACTTAAGAAACGTGTAAATGGTTTGTGCATTACCATGGATTTCATTTGAATTCAGTTGAAAATACTCAATTATGGTATATGCATGCAATTATGAATAGACTTTGAGCAATGAAATGTTGATTGGAGTTAGCAGCTTGGGGACTTGTTTGTCAAAAATGGTTAGAGTATGCAACATCCTTCTTTTCATATAGTCACAAGTGCGCCAAAAATGTATAATCCTAGGTATAACATTCCATTTTGGATAAAGTAGTGATGGACGGTGTTTAGTTAAACACCGAAACTTGTGACATCACATCTGCCTATTCCGTGTTTTACTAGATATATAACACTGTGTCAAATAATAGAAATAATAATTTTGAAAATTAAGCTAATTAGTAGGTAATAGCAGCGAATAGCAGTTTGATATTGTTAGAATATGGTAGCAGAAGACTGACTCGAGTACCCCTTGAATAACAGTACATGATCGACTGCAACGTATCTGAACATATAAGATACGGATTGAACTCTAGATGAGCGAAAAAATTTACTTCATCAGCTTAGAAATGATTACATTGGTTAACAACATATCTTATGGTTCGAATAAGGCACGGGGGGATCCCATGAGATCATGTGCTTGTGTTGTTGAGCAAGCATTTTGCCAGCAGGTTGTCGTCCCATAATGATGTGTTAGCTCTTTTTCCATGACATAATCTGGATGATTTGTTCAAACTGAACCAATCATTGAGTGAAATGGCTATATTCAGTTGCTTGAGTATTGCTGTGTAATTTAAAGTATAGGGAATAGAGTTGTGGGTGTTCAGTAAAGAATAAAATCGCTGAGCATCCACACTTTTAGTAATTCAGATGTTGTTAAGAAAGCAGCGAAACGCTACTTTCCACTCAAAAGTAAAAATGCGTGATAAGATAACAAGAAGATTAGTTGAAGAACAACCACGAAGAACATTCTTGAATGAAACCACAAGAAAAGATTTGTAACAGAAAGAGTAGTACAGATATTAGAAGATCCGATTTAAAATATTATTATAATTTATTTAGTTAAAGAGTTAAGTTATGATACCACTCCTACCGCACAATTAGCTATAATACTTTATTCAAGTTGAATGCTTTTAATATTAAACTGACTGACGTATATTTTATTATTTCAAGACCATCATTTCGAAAAAGATCAATAGTATCGCATTTTACTCGAGAAAACGTTGGAGTTAGTATAATTCAATTAGAAATTGTTTGTCCTAATTAAAATATGGAATTTCAAAAATATTAAGGGAATTGAAAAACAATGTAAAAAATATTGTTTTTCTCCTCTATCATATATACAAGGCATTATACACATATTATAATTTTGATAATAGATGAAACAATATATTATAACTCATACAATGTAAATATTTATCCATGAGAAATTCAAATGTAAGATATGACAAATTTTAACAAATATATAAAATAGTTTTGACACTGAATTAAAATTTACGAAACTTATTAATAAAATTGATATTTTCTAAAATAAAGGAGAGGATATTAACAATTATATAATAAAATGTGTAACAGTTTCAAACAAATATCTGTTTTACGTAAATTTTTTTGCAGTGAAACAACATTTTTCCTGGGCAAAAGGAATGTTTTTGATTTAATCCTTTTTCAGTTTAAAATGACATCGCTTAGAAAACCAGGTAGTAAACATTTCAGAAATTTAAAAAGAAAATATGCAAAGATAATTTTAAAAAAATGAAAAGTGTTAATCCAAAACGCCTATTTTTTTCAATTTGAATTTTTTCAACATTGAAATTTTAGAAATAAATAATCATTTTAAACGCAAAGTGAAATTCCTTTTTAATACAATTAGTTTGTTTCCAAATATATAGATACATATAATAAAAGGACATAAAAAATCTCAATTCACGGAAGAGTAAAATGTTCGATCAGTCAATATTACTTGTTTGAAGATTACTTTGCGGAACATGATATACAGATTTTAGTATATTTATATGTTTAATAAATAATTCAGTATGAAATAATCTCTAAATCCCGAATACATCTTAAAATACTATATTAAAAATCTATTTCAAAAATGAGTTCTTTGAAATTCAAAGCTTTTGACAAGATATCTTAATGCATATAACATGAATTGAAATTTTGCCCTCATAGTAGTAAAGAATTTCTGTTCAGCATATCAAAAAGACAAAAAAATTCTAAACGTGCTCTGAATATGATACAAACTAATCCATAATGTCTCATAGCTGTACTTTCGCTGTAATGTACTGTTGGACAATGTGACTGAATACTTCAACTAGTATTAAAATGCATATAAAATAAAGTTTTCATCAGAATTCAATGTCACCTATTACATAAAAAAATTCCATCTATGATATTCTTTGAGCTATGGCAAAAATAACATTAAGTTTCAGAAGAACATTCTAAATAAAATTTACTGTTTAGGTCTGACAAAAAGGAAAGTATAAATGCGATAATTATGATAGATGAAAACATAAATATTAATTTGGAGATTAAAGTAATCTATGTGTTTCTGAATTGCATTATATAGTTTAATAAAAAACTAAACATTTTAAAAAATATTTAAATTATTGTTTCTATTTTTCCTAAAATATATTTCAGAATACAAATATAAGTCAAAATCAGCTATAAGTTTATAAGTGATTTTATTCACACTATTGCGTTTGCTAATTGTTTTCCTATAGATTCCGTAATTGCATAAATTATTTTTTTTACATAAGAACAAATTCACATTATGCTGAATATTAAAAAAAAGAAGAAAGATAAATGGGAATTGGAAAAATAAACAATCTTTAACACTATCGTAAACACAAAGAAAACTAGAAAAAACAATAACAAACCGCCGTTTTTTATGAGTTTAGAAAGCCAAACTTTGATTGCCCTAGACGTGATCTAAAATTCAATCACATATGCCAAACAACTTCCTAGTAGAAACTTCAGAAAGTGTGTTTTTAAGAGTAAATAAATAACATATTTACTCAGATGGTTTATTTCTTCTGAGCCATATGCGCTTTTTCCCTCGTGATACGCTAATTTAATTTAGAGAAAAATTCTTGTTTTAAGCTTACACGGTGAAAGCTGCCAGTGAAATAATAAAATAAAAGAATAAAAAACGCGTTCACAGTAGAACAAGTCAACCTTTCTTGGCTTTGTTCCTGAATTCAATTTTATTCATAAAGAAAATGGTAGAGACGATATTTTTCCTTCTTTTTCGGATGTCAGTAATTCCGTTGAATTAATTTCAATCGAATTAATGTAGATATCTGAGTTCAGACGGGAATTGAAGACGGTCATTTTATTTTGTTATTTTTCGGAGAAATCTTCGAAACGCGGAAGAAAGCTAAGAATCTGAGCGAAAAAGGAAGAGGAATATTAAAAATAATTCAGACTAAATGTAAGAGAAAAACACAATAAGAGTAAAAAAAATAATAAAATACATCTTTGAAAAAAAATAACAACGAAGTGTTTTAAAAAAATAAAGATTTAAGTAATATGTAGTTATTAAATTTTACAACATATTAAAATGTTTCTATAATATGTTTCCTTAAAAATGCTTTTTTTAAGTATTAAGAATTAACAAAGTGATTTTATCAACCTGCGGCCCACCGTCCTTTTAAGTGGCCCAGTCATGGTCTATTGCTCTGGAAAATTTACTGTTTTAAGAACATTGTATTTAAAACATGATAGAAAATTATTTATCAAACAATCAAATATATCAATTTCCTTTTTGCTTTTGGTGTCGTACGGGTACAAATTGATATTTTCTTTCTTTATTTGGAACGGTCAATGTTTTTGATAACAGACAACAGTTAAGTAGCGACAATTTTAGGGGTGAAACTAATTTTTAATTTATTTTTAATATCTTGCAAGCGAAAAATATTAAAAAAAAATCGTTTCAAGACGTTTGGGAGGCTGACTGTTTTGCAGTGAAAAACAAACATGAATCAGTAATTGTGTTTGATTTGTCACGAAAAAAGGTGCTGTATTTAAAAATTTCCATTAAACAGGAAACATTTAATGGCACTTTTCCTTAAAGATTTCTTTCATGAGGTGAAAAATAGGCTTTCTTGCGTGAATAACCTTTGCAACAGCAATACACAAAGTTTTGTGAGTGGTAATATCACAACAGTAATAAAGATTCCTAAGAAATTTGTTATATTATTAGTAATCATATGAAACCGTTTACTGATGCACAAATTGTGAAGGAGTGTTTTTTAAATGTTTCTAATTTAGTGTTAGAAACAAAAATAAAATAAAAAATATATATAAAATATAATAATTAAAAAAAAGCAAAATAGAAGTTATATAATATTTTGATAAATTTCCCACATTTTTAATTACCAATGTTAGCTTGTTCTTAAAGCATCCCCCATCCACCATATACCCTTATGTGGTGTACGTATGTGGCCCATGTAAACGTATGTGGCCCATGTAAAAGAGCTGACATATGTATGCAGCCCAGTAGAAAAAAAAGTTAAGTACCCTGATCTAACGGTCTGATTTTAAAATTATAATGTCAGTGTTAGAGCTACATAGTTCATGCTTATTTTTCTAACACATTGTGTTTATAGATAAACATTTTGAACCAATTTATCCGTCTAGTATTACAACAATTAACACAAACATCCAATTAGGCAAATGCATAAATTTTGAGGTCCTGGTATTCGTATTTAATAGTAATATTATAATTACTCTGTGAATTTCTGAAATTCAATTTAATAATATCATTAATATCAACTAATTAAAAAAAAACCCTTCAAAATCAAAACTACGAACTGAATAAAAAATTTTCATCATTAAAAAAAATCTATAATATCTGTACTATTTTTAATAATAGATATTTTTTGTTCTGCTTATTGATGAAATTTTGTAGAATATTCTGCAGTATTTTACCTTAAGTTGTGATATATGTTTTAAAATTATGTGTGTATTACTGTGTGAAATGTAGCAATATTTTAACGGAACTTTGATGTTAAAAATATATAAGTAATTTAATCTTTGGAATTCCAATGTTTTATATATATATATCAATAATACGATTACTGATTCCTCTTTGAATCAAGTCCTGCTTTTAAAAGATTCATTGTTCAAAAAGTATTTATCCAACATATTATTTTATACATATTTACAGATTATATTATAAATACCAGGTACTCTGTCAATGTAAACAATAAAAAATTATTTTGTAAATCATTAAGCATCTGTCCTGCATCTTTATGAGTAATTTTAGAGAGATTGTTAATAAAATTTCATTATGCATTTTAATATATTGTATTCAAAATCATTATAAGCCTCCATAGGCAAACCATATTTCACTGCAGATTTAGTAATAAAATTATTTAGCATTATTTTAATTTGCTTTTTCAACAAAATTGTTATTAGATATTGTTAATCTAAAACGAGTGCCTTTACTCATGTTATTTTTAATATTATATCCTTATATATATATATATATATTTAAATATATAAAAACAATCACAATTATCAATTGAAATATATTAATCTTATAATACTAAAACATTTCAAAATATCAATAGCGAATATAAAAGATAAAATTCCATCGTTTTCAAACAAAGATAAAAAATTACAAAATAAAATAAAAAATTATAAAATATCCAAGTGCAATCTCGGACTTATGACCGATAAGTGGGGTTAAACTAGTTTGATGGCGCCAACCTTCCCCCTATTGCAACTTGGTAAGTTAATTGGAAAATATCCAAATTTCAAAAAAATTATATATATATATATATATATATATATATATATAACCTCTGAATCTGGTACTGGAAATGTTTTACATATATCTATTCCTTGAAGTACAACACATTTAATCTTGAAATATTCTTATGTGATTACCTAAATTAATATTTGCTTAAAGTTGGTACGAAACTTATTCATTTATGTTATCTAAATCATAATTACAAATATCCTATACCAAAGCGAGTCTCATTTCATCATTCATGAAAGGATTAAAAATATATTTTGACAGATTTATTAATGATTCCTCGTTAAAAGGAATATGCCTTGAATTTTTGAATATATTTATTTGGTTATTCCTAGAATAATATTATGTTTCAAAAGCTTACACATGCCTTTCGTTATTTCTAAAGATACTTATTACTTCATTTCACTTAAACACATGATTATATTTTATGTCTGATACCCCTCCCTTTGTTTTTCAAATCGCAAAACCAATACCATTTTATTGTTACATATTTTTTATGCATTTATTCTTCTTAGTAATTGAGTGATTTATTTTAGTTGAATGAAGTATTTTACAAATCATTATTCACTTTATTATTTTTTGTTATATATATATATATATATATATAAATATATATATATATATATATATATATATATATATATATATATATATATATATATATATATATATATATATATATATATAAAATTCAATGTTTATTTTCAAACATAATTTATATTTATTTTATTTAGTATCTGATATATTTTACACTTTAGGAATAACATTTGAAAAATGGCACTTTTTCATAGCATTTGTTATCCTTAAGAATGATATTAAAATAATTTAAACACCATCTTTTATGTTCTCAAATGATCTCTTCCACGAAAATAATTATTCATTTCTTTAAAATAATGCATTCATTTCGTTTCATTTCCGGCACACTCAGATATTTTTCTGAATAAATTCAAAAAGTTCTTTATAATCTTTGTTGAACTTATATTTTCAACTATGATTGCGAAAAAGATTAGCATAAAATATTTTTATTAATGATGTTTTCTTAATTGAAAATTCACTGATAGCTAGCTGTGAGAATACTAAAGCAAACACATATTTCATTCTTAAAGCTATTAATGGGCAATAAACGGATGTTTGCTGAGGGTTTAAAATGTGTAATCCGATTTAGAAACTTATGCTAGCTAAATCATCTGCTAGGAATGATGAAACCTCACGATTAGAACTCCCATCAGTTTAAAATTGTAGCTGTAATCTCTAAACATTATAACACTAGAGATTTATTTTTAAAAACATTACGCATTAAATTTAACCAAATGATTAGAAAATATGCGTAATACTTACTAAAAATAATAAATTGGGGATTTTTTTTATTTCAACTTTATCAATATTCTTTTTGTAAAGCTTCTAAAATAAATAGTATACTTGAATTGGGTGGTATTTAAATGGATTCGACTTTGTAAAGAACTTTGGGAAAAAAGTGCACAAAATAACTTTAATGTTTTAATTTAATTTTTAACTAAAAACTATTACATTCACTTATATATTTTTATATATTACAGGTATACTTTTCTGAAATTATAATTGTTTTTGTTATACGTTTTTTATTAAAATACTTAAAGCGTATTTCAAACAGATATTCAAATCAAATTAATTTCTATTACAAGAAACAATACTCAAAATTTATAAGTATTGAATATAAAATTATGGTTTTTGAAAACTAAAAACTCATGAAAACATTTCCTTAGCGAGAAATTGATGTATTGTGAACCTGGTTATGATTTCAAAAAGCAATTATTAAAGTAAGAGAATAATTCAGTTTTACAAAAAAAAAAATTGAAAAATAGGTTTTTGAAAATGACCAAATTCAGTTATTTCATATAATTATTTTTCTTAACGTAATGTAAAAAACTATTTTGTATTTCTTTTAAGTATGTCTAAAATGTATATCTATACTATAATTAGATGCACAGAAAAAAAAAATTGATATTTTGACATTGAAACTTAAGTGTTTTGAACACATATGGGATTTCATGTTATGCTATGTACAAGATTTATAAAGAAAAAAAATGTGTTTTATCATTCCATGGATCGTATTTTCTAGTTATTTTAAATAGGTTTTTTGTGTTTAATACGTTTCACTAATTTAAATGATTTCGCAGAATTTTTGCAATTATCAATATATTTTGTTAAATGACTTCCAATGAAGAATTCAGATGCAAAATGAACACAAGTTTCTTACATATTAACGAAGTAATTCTAAATATTTTCCAGCAAAATTAAAATTGTGCAATTCAAAACTTTAAAGCTTCAATATTTAATCTATTGTATGGGAGTAACTTTTAAACTAAAAATATGTTTTCGTATTCATATTATTTTTTTAGAACAAACTTTTAGTTCAAAAAATATTTTTCATAAATTTATAATTTATGAGATCCAATGTATTTTTTGGAATTATTGTTTATGAATTACTATGTTTAGAATAAACTCGAAAGCAGTATAATTTAGCATGCTATTTTATTTTAGTTCGGATAAAATCTGCTTCCGAAATTTAAAATTGAATTTTGTCTACTAGGAGTATCTTCATTACTAAAAATATCTCCTGGTATAAAATTTAATGAAGAAAAGGAAAAGAATCATGAAATACCAGTATAAGAAACAAATGTCTCATCCAGATTTAAACTTTGTGCTTTTTCTTTAGATATGTTTTTCTCTCATTTTTAGACTCACTGGAAAACAGAAGATACTCTAAATTCAAAGAATGAGGAAAAGACACAGAAAATTCTATTTAAGAAAAGCATCTGGAAAGATTTCAGAAGAATAAATCCTTGGAAGTCACAATCCTCTTACCTCAAAGACAGGAAAGATTTTCTGTCTTCAGAAAAAAATCTGTATTTCTTGCATCACGGTCAAATAAATTTGTGATTTTATACATTTCTTCAACGACACATATTTTCTTTTTGATTGAGTAGATTTTTAATGAGATGGACAATAAATTGCCTGAATTGAAGTATTGCTATTATTTGAAATGAAGTTTTGGGCTTTATTTCTCGATGTACAATCACCTTACTTATGTATATTTGCAAATAAAAAAGTGGAACACAGTTTGTTTCGAATATATGCTTTACTTTCTTAAATAAGGAATTGTGTCTCTTCTTAATCATATATTTTATGTCCAAGATTCAAGATTTCGTTTTTGTTAAAAAAATAAATTGCACATTTTTTTTAACTGTTGGTATTTTTTTATATTTCAACTGTATTAATTTTGCATAGAAAGTATAAAAATGTAAGAACTAAAATGTTTGACTTAAAAAAATATATCAAAAAATGCTTCATATAAATCTTAAAGTGTTTAAACTGAAATAATCTAGTAAATTCATTTCTCAAAACTTGGTATGACAGGAGAAATAAGGCAACAAAAATATTATATTTTTTAACCATTATAGCTCTTCAACTGAACGTTTCTCTCTGACCTTTTTTACACTTTGGAATAAAAATCTAATTGTATTGCATGTTTACATTGTGAATGAGAATTTCTTTACTTAGAAATGGTCTGCTAGCATTTGAACCTAAAAAAAGAGAAATACACACAGTTTAAACTTTAACAAAACATAAATTTCCCTATCTAAAATATTTTTGAGATCTTTCTCTGATAAAATTTAATATATCGGTTTTAAAAAAATCTAAACAAAAGGGGCCTTGGTTTTAGATTTTGCGTTCTTACAACATATTTCTTAAATAATGATTTCTGGATGATATTAAAAGAGCATTTCGTGACAAAAAACAAGTATTTTAAATACAAGAAAATGAGTCAATATCGTGTTAATAGTAATCAGAAGTCTTTGTTTCATAAATGTATACTTGATTAGCTTGCATGGACAAAGCAGATTATTCTAAGTAAATTTATCCCTAATCACGAGTTATTAATCCATAAATAAAACATGCATTGGAAACTGATGACAAAATCTACATATTATTATACATATCTCTCCCGCTGATTAATCTAGTTACGACATCGAGCTGCAAAAATGTATAATTAATGTAAAATAATAATAGTCCTGAAAAAGCATTCAACTAGTATTATGTACGGGTATACATCTATTGCAAAAGTTTTGAAATAAGTGTTTACATTAGATAAATACCTGTACAATTATATAATAAATAGAAAAAAAAAGAAGTAGCTAAATGTTTCTCTCTCTCTCATTTCAAACGAACACTATTTTCTAAGATATGTAATTAAGAAGCTCCATAAAAATATTAAGTAAATACTTCACTAGCCTTCACCCGTCCACTTCATTGGATATTTGATGACAATGCACGACTTCTTCGTAGATTATTGTTACCTTAGTATTGTTATCACTAAGCATTTTATTCTACTCAGGAATTTTCTTATAGACATTGCCACGTGAATTAAAAGGGAAATATTCCGAATTTTGAAGATTTTTTTAATATTATTTATGCTCCCCTGTACATCCACTATGTTGTGGCTCTCCGCAAAACCGATTTTTATCGGACCTCTTATAAAAAAAGAAGCATTCTTGCCAAATTTCAGTTAGGTAGATTTAATAGAATAAAAACTGTAAAGCAAAAGTAACCCTTAATTGGGGAGTCTAATTTGTAAAACCCGCACTCTGATCAGATCTGTACCAAATGAAAGAAACATACTTGCTAAATTTTAAGACTGAATTGGTCTACTAGTTCCAGAGATCTCGTGATAAGTGAGTGAGTAAGTAAGTGTGTGAGTATATAAGTTAGAATTGGGTTTATCCACGTTTTAGGATAACAGAGGGGGAGATTTTAAGAAAAAAAACACACCGATAATTATTTCTCAATTGGTTGTAACTCTGAAAAAATAATGTGAATTTCTTAAAAAAATACTTCAGACTCTCTGGGGAAGTATTTACTTTATATAAGCAAAATATTGTTATTTTAGAAGTATTTTTTTTATAAAAGGAGAACATTTTGAAAAGAAGGTTATTCTAAGTTAATTTTTTGCCTAAATGTTGTGTTTAAATAAATTATTTTGGAAAAATGTCCTTAAAACAATTTTATACATGTATTCTAATCTAAGTGACTCTAAATATCATGAAAATTATCAATTTATTCGCTTTTTAAAAATAACGGTTCCGAACGTAGTCGAATACCTTAATTGAATTTGTCTTTTCTAGAAAATCAATTCAATTTTTCTTTTTTGAATGTAAAATGCTATAAGCATTTCGTATCATGTGTCTCCTCACACTAAAGAAATACGGAATTTCTTAACCAGAGACTTAGCTCTTGCATTTGTTTTGTATTTGTTTAGCGATTACGTTTTCGCATAAGTCAGCTTCTTACAGCAATAAAAATGAAAAAAAGAGAGAAATTCCTTGGTGAAAGAAATAACTTTCCCCTGTATCGAAGTAATAAAACTTTAATAATAACGATGAATGTTCCTTTCCTGGATGCTGACGAATCACTTCCCTTTCAGAATGACATTCATTTAAAGGGCATTAAAAAGTATGGAATGTTCTTAATCTCAAAATGATGGACTATAATTTCTTTAGATAGAGGCTTGTAAATGTCATCTCTTTCTTGCAATGGTTAAATCAGATACTGAAACGTAGAGCATGTGTTGCATTGTAAGAATATTAAAAATGAAAAAAATGTTTGGAGCAATGCAAAATCCTTTCCTTTCATTATCAGCTATTTTCCACCGAGAACAGAAGAGTATGGACAATGAACAAATATATACCATAGAAAGAACTCATTTTCCAATAGGTTGTACTTTCTTTTTCACCTTTGCAGAAAAAATCACTGTTTTTACTTACTAAACGGCAGAGGAAAAAAAAGGAATATTTCCTGATTTTTCACATTTTTTGATCAAAGAACACGACAACTGAAATTAATTATTGTGATTTTTATAAGACCATTAATCTCTTGTTTCATACTAATTATAAATCGCATTTTAAATCAAGTTGGACGTTCTTGAAAGATAATTTCTTTCGAAAGAGGTAGAATAAGGATACAATATGACTATTTAAAATATATTAAAGAATCAAGTTTTTTAAATTAACCATACTCAATAAAACAATCATTAGTTTGTCTATTTTCGATGCATAATGAACAATACTTTTTTCAAAATTTATGAATTTAAATTCCTTTTTAAAGATTTCTTTTTGTCTCAAAATCTTACAGCCAGCACAAAATTGCAAGAAAATCTTTTTTTTAAAATGTTATTCAAATGGATACAAAGTATATTAGTTAACCCTCTAACCGGAAAGCACGGAAAATTCTGCCAGTGTAAAGATGCTTCGAAAATGGACTGCACGGAATTTTCTGCCTTCAAGTAACGTTTTCAAAAATGGATTAGCCGCACTTTTCTGAAGTCCTTTCCTCCTTTTAAGGTTTAACATCTTGAAAGATAATGAGGGACAGAGGAAGCAACACAGCAGGAGTTTTATGGCTCGCAGGGAACCCCGTGTTTTGACCCAGGGGCAATCGTAAAAATCGGGGAGAAATTTCTTTAGAACCCAAGAAGTGTTTGTTTGCTAGCTTGTATTTTAAAAGTTTCCAAAAGTCCCAACGCATAAGTAAAATATGTTACAATTCCCTTTTGGTTTCATATTAATTTCAAACTGTAACAAGTTGGGGCGTGTCAGGGCAATCTGCTATTTTATATAGTTAGACAAATTATCTTTTTTTAAGTATATTATTTCGCTTCATTCTTCTTATTTTAATCAAAGCTTTCAGTTTTTGAAACATGATTATTTTATTATAAGATACCGAAAAAAATAATAAAACACCAAACTCTTTAAAATTTGGAACCTTTTCAATTTTCCAACCACTAAAATTGAATAAATTTAAACTTCATCAAATCATTTGAAACATTTTCTTAAACTTTGCTAAAAATAATAACGAAAAAAAAACTAATTAAGATTTATTAGTTTTTATTTTTTTTAGATTTCAAAGCCTAAGTGTTCAGGGAAGTTTAAGTACAGTGCCTGGTTATATATTGTTAAAATACACCGAATTATATTTGAATTTTAAGTGCTTGAACTTCAGTTTACATCAAAGACAACATGAATGAAGATTTTCACACATTTTTTTATAACTTGAATGTTTAAATAAATGGTAATCAAAAATATACGGAAACATTTACAGTAGACATTTATGCATATAAATAAACATAAAAATAAATTTTAAATTCGAGCTAATGAAAAACTTTCGAATTATATATTGTTCAAAAATATCTATTTATACAAAATACCTCAACATTTATCTTTTTTAAAGGCTAACTGAATAAGTAATTAAAATCTGGATATTTTTTGAAATCTCGACCTCATAAAGCTAGAAATTTTATGTTAGAAATTCCATTTGAAATTTCGAAAAAAAATGCATCGCGCAGTTAAAAGTTATTTACCATAAGTTTTAGCAATTGTTTGAGTATAATAAAAATTTCAAATTTTATTATATAGCTTCTTTGGTATCTTTTAATATATTTCGAAGATTTCATACAATTCAGTTGAAAACCGCATGCTAAGAGCAAAAAATATACTAAACAAATTGATGAATATACAATTACAATAAATTCTTACATGGAAGCAAAGCTCAGAAGCTAAAGCGTAGGAATAAAAATTTTGAGTATATCTGAAGTAGTTTTCAAAATATTTATTTTAAAGTTCAGAAAATTTGTGTACGTTATGTTATACTTAATATTAATTAAATGGTTAAAATATCGTGTTAATATTAGTCATGTAATCGTTTGATGACACATTCATATACTAATAAAAATTATCATGGTCATTGATGCGAATGTCAAGAATTTTATGTAATTTTAAATTCAGACATTAAGATATTGATGTAGAAAATATAAAACGACCATCTAAAATACATGAAAATGCAGTCTGCCATAAAATGATCTTGACAAACAAAATCCGGCATTTTAGCTTACTATGGCAGAGCCGGCTTAGTCAGGGGCGATCTGGAAAACAGAGAGGGAACCGCGGTTTTGATGGATGCCGCTCTAGCTTTTAAATCTCTTAGGAAAAAATATATAAATTACAAATGCAAAAACTAAGTCTTGTAATTTTCCATACATTTTTATAACAACGAATTGTGGAATTGGCTCCCAATACTTTGTTGTGTTTGACAATATCTAAGGTAACCAACCATACTTTAGATATATTTGTACTACTTTTTCGTAACCGTATTACTTTTAAAATTAATTCGTGCAGCCGAAATACAACTTTTGTACCCTTAAAATTTATGTAAACTATAACGGTTAATTTTAATTTATGCAAATTGTGAAATGTTCATAATTAACCATTTCCGTTTAAACAGTTTACATGAAAAAAAAAGTTTGGACTCCCTCATTCATTAGGGATTTATATAAGATTCTAACATTAAATTTAATTTTTCACCGAATAAGATCGAGTGGTGCTTCCCCACCACAGGTCTGGGGTTCTATTAACGGGCTGCGCATGGTCAACTTTGCCTTTCATCCCCGCTACATTGGGTTGATAAATGAGTACCAAGCTTGCTTCGGGTCTTAAACACTGAAGGTCTCTCTTCAGGCAGACCACCAAATCGGTACATCTGTTCATGCATCTCAGCGTCCAATGGTCACGTGTATTATGCTGGACACAGTAGTTCCTGGCCCCCATGGATTGATGTGCCACTGAGTTTGAGTCTTAAATTTGAGGATTGCCTCACTTTGGGGATACCCCTTAGATAAACATGCATTTCCATTCATTTGCAATTAAACATTTTTCTTTCAGTTACGTTTATTTCTGAAGGAAGTTTGATTTTTCAAATGTATTTGCTTAATAACATGTATATTTGTGTACTATATTAAAATTTTGATCAATCCAAAATTACATGTTTTTTGCTCCTCTAAAAGCTTTTAGGATTTTAGAACTGAACTTACAATCCATATACGTTTTAAAGTAGTATATTTAAAAATGATAAAGACATTTTTACGACTGTGTGAGCTTTTATGCCTCGTTTATAAATATAAAAAATTGCATACAGATACAGTTTTTAAAATGTACTGAAATAAGTGGTGGAATAGGATGTTTACAAAATATGAATATTTTTGACTGCAGTAAGATATTTAAATTTCAGTTTCTTTACAATTTGAATAGAAGTTGTAAGCCATTTTGCGAATAGTTTGATATTGAGTATAATCCCATAGGCTCTTTAATATTGTAAAGTGTTTTACTTTGATACCAGCACACACTAAAGTAAGTCTCATTTGCAGTTATATGATCAGCTTCAGTGATATTTAAATTTTCAAAAATAGTCTACACGTACGAAAACATTCTTTCACAACCGCTCACCACATCTCATACTATATCTTTCGTACAGCAGGAAATATTTGTGTATACTGAAAAATTTAATACAGGATACATTTTCAAGTGTTAAATTTGTCTTTTAAATTTGGTATGAATACAGTGTGGAACTGTCGGTTAACTTCACTGAACAAAATTGTTTTAAGCGTACTGTTTTGAAAGACAAAATTCATTAGGGAGAACTTTTCTCACAATAGAATTTGTAATGACTGAATTGTGTGAAAATGTAGTTATCGATGTGTGACATTTTTCTTTGTAATAAAAGAAACAGAAAGATAAGAAATTTAACTTGAGTAGAAAATGGTTAGAAGTACTGTCATGCGCATTTGAAGAAGTATATCCCCCATTAAAATTAAAAATTTTTGACTGAATGTGTGTTATGTCCATCACAAATGCCGATGTAGAAAAGAAATTTTTATTTAATACAAGAAGTTCGAAAAAGAGAACACTAGGAAGGAAAATTTAAATTTTTTTCCGAAAAATATTCAGTTAACATAAAAAATCTTTTATATGATTTTAATTAAAATAAATTAAAAGTATTGAAATCCTTTTTTATGCTATTTTAAATTAAAAATATAACTGAATAGAGAAAGATCGGTTTTATTTCATAAATATAATCATCGTATGTAATATTTGTTGTGTTATTGTTTAAAAAAATGAGATAGGGCCTTTGCTCTTTTTACCTCATTACTTTTTTAAAAACAGGAAAGTGAGCGCGTTTTCTTACTCTCATATTCTAAAATGAATACAGGATGCTTTTTTCTGTTTCAAAACGTAATAAAAAAAAATATATATATATATATATATTTTAATTTTTAAAAATGAGACAGAAAAATAAATTTTCTTTGCAGAAAATATAATTATTTTTCAACTTCTAACATACTATTTATTTCATTTTTTCCTCTTTTTTTACCTTTCATTTTTTAATTTTACTGTGACTGAACATATAGGAGAAAGAAACACCGAATTCCACTACTCTTTCAAAGAAGGCAAAGACGCCCAAGGCAACTTAACAGCTAGTTGTAAACGATTGATCTCTTGGTTCTTACTTTACAAAGAAACCGAACTGGGTCGTAAAATTGTCCCCGTTCGACCTCCCATGTTCTAAAAGGGGGAAAGGAAAGAAGTCTGTAGCACTTTTGAAGGGAATCGCAAAATAAGAATTAAACGCTTTCGGAATAACTTTTCAGGATGAAGGTATCCAGTTAGAGGGTTAAATACGTGTAAATATTTATCTGCATTTTAATACTTGTTTTGCATAATATTTCGTTTTTGATGCAATGAAGTCGTGGTAGATTTGTATTTTATTATTTTATCAAAACATCAAGTGTCTTGTCCTATAAAATAAATTTAAGAGAATAATTACATTTCCATATTTGTAAAATTAATCAGAAAAAATCAGAATTATTAGAAAATAGCTCAATAATTTCCAGAAACACTTTCCATAATACATACTCGTACAGTAAAACTAGTATCACTACACAGATATGTATTTAATTATAATACAATTTGATGTAAGTAAAACTCTTGATATCTTCTTAGAGCGCAATAATTTCATAAATTATACTATTGAACTGATTATGATGTTTTTAATATGATTTTTAAGAAAATATATTTTTAAATAAACTGCTTGAGAATAGTTTGTTTCAGAAAATTTGTAGAAATACTGATACGATATTTTTTTCACAATTTTTAACCGAATTGAATTTAAAGAAATTCCGTCTCTTTAAAGTGATACTAAATGGGATTAGATTTAACCCATTATAAAGAAGAATTAATGAACTATTTGTCTGAAGAGTGGGGTAACAATGTGAAGAAATTTCACCCGCGTCACTTAATCTCAGTTCACATTTATGGAAAACATCGCCATTTTTAAAGGCAGGTAGCTCCAAAAAGTGACTTTAACCGTCAGACAGTCAATCGAAAAGTGGAATTTGCCCCTCTGAATGTTTTATTATTTTTTTAGAAAATAATCAGGTTATAGTTTTCATTTGAAATGAATAAATAAATATATTTCTTTGTTAATTACATATTGCTACTAAGTACCCACTTTGTTCAAACTATAAATTCTTAAAACATTTGAGAAATATTAAAAAGTATTGCTTTTTCGTCAGCCATATTATTTTATACGCGACGTTTTGTATATTTTAATACTATTTTCATCGTATTAAAATTATTTAAATACATTATACGTGCAATATTTTAGTCATTCCATTTATCATTGTTTATTTTGTATCTAGTTGTATTCTTTAAATACATTATACTATATTACGATATTATACATTCGTCCCGCTTATTTTATTCACGTGAATTTCTGTTCATATGAATACTCTGCAATGAAAACACGAATAATATACGAACTGTATATATATATATATATATATATATATATATATATATATATATTATATATATATATATATATCTGTATATATATGTATTTATGTATATATATGTATATATATATATATATATTATATATATATATATATATATATCTGTATATATATGTATTTATGTGTATATATATGTATATATATATGTATATATATTTATATATATATATATATATATATATATATATATATATATATATATATATATATATATATATATATATATATATATATATATATATATTTGGTAAATGTAATTCAAAGAACACTTCTTTTGAATTTTGTATTGCTTTGTTTGTTCTTAAGCTTATTGTAATTCTGAAATTTTGTAAATGATGTTTAAGGACAACAAAAGTTTGTGATAAGATAGTGAAATAAATTTTTCACCGTATTTATTCTATTTTTGTGATTTTATCATAATTCATAAAGGGATTTTGCATATGCATTATTGCAGTATATGCTTAGTATTTGAAACTTTGTAACTTTCCAAATAAAATATTTTATTGTCATCTATACACCTTTCTTTCACGATACTTTTATAACCATTTACACCCATGTTTCCGCTTACATCAAATATGAATGGAGTATCGGTAAATCTGTTATGCAAAATGTCCGTGTTCATGACAGAAAGGAAAATAATGTCACATTTATTACTTTCATGAATAACAAAACCGGAGGATGTTTTATAAGATATATAAAATTTCTCTATGTGTAAAATTTAGTTTGACAAATATATGTTTTTTTTTCTTTTACGTACTGAAAGAGAAACAAGAGTAACCCTAAGCATAAAATATTTGCATTGTATTTTTTAGAAAACATAGTTTATGTGTCATGTTCGACACATTTCTTTATCCAAACATTGATTAAAGTATTAAATATAAATTTAAAAAAACAGATAAACAGTAATAAATACGATCAATAGTTTAAATAAAAATAGAAATGAATTTGAATTCCAAATAGTTTTATTTATAACACTTAAAATATCAGGCATATTTCGCAAGTTAAAATGACGTAGCAGTTACAAGTTATATTTATCAATCTCCACCTGAAATTCAATATATTTCCTATCTTCTAAAATTCCAATTTCATATGTAGGGAAATTATACTTGCATATACACTAATGTTCATAAATTAAGGATAATTCAGTATCTCAAAGAAATTGAACTCTAAAATATAAAAATTTCACCTGTAGAATTATCACACACATCTTGAAGAAGAATATGCAAATTACAGGAAACCACCAGATGGCGCAAATAGTACGTCACAATGACGAGAGTGTAAGAGAAGGGTATATAAGAAATGGTGGCAAAGAAGTAAAATTGTTCACAAGCATTTTAAAAGCCTTTCAGTGCAATAACTGCATAGTTATGGCCCAAAGAAAGCATTTGGATGATTTTTTACGTGGTAGAATTATTGGACGACTGGAATGTGGACGAACCCAGCTGGAAGTATCCGAGGAGCTTGAAATCGCCCAGAGTGTCATCTCCAGGCTTTAACAACGATTCCAAGATGATGGTAATGTGAGAAGACGTTACAGCACAGGTCGCCCCCGAGTTGCAACGCCGAATGAGGACCGGTATTTGGCAACTACTGCCAAAAGAAACAAACGGAGCACAGCATCAGACCTGTGTCGTCAGCTCTCTTCAGCTATTAGTACGACAGTTTCAAGGCAGACCGTGTACATACGCTTAGGCCACATTGGTCTATATGCTTGTAGGCCTGTCAGATGTGTTCCACTTACCGAAACTCACTGTCGCCGGCAATTAACCTGGAGTAGAGAGTATGCATTGTGGACACATCAACAGTGGCCTTGTGTGAGGTTTTCCGACGAATCTAGGTTTAGTATGCGGTCTGATTATAGCCAGGACTTTAATATGGAGATCATCAGGTACCCGTTACCACCATGAGAAAACCATTGAACTACACCGCTAAAGTGGAGCAGGATGGCTCGTTAGGGGAGAAATTATTCTTGGTTACAGAACAGACTTGCATGTTCAGAGTGTAACGATGACAGGAAACATCTATCGGAGTGTCATTCTGGAACAACATGTACGTTTGTTTCGGGACGCCATGGGTGCTGAATTTCTGTTTATGGATGACAACTCCCGTCCTCACCGTGCCAACATTGTAGACGAATGCCTTCAATCGGAGGATATCACCCGTATGGATTGGCCAGAATACTCACCGGCCTTGAATCCAATAGAGCATGTGTGAGATATGCTTGGTCGACGAATTGCAACCCGCCAACCCCCTCCCACCTGTCTTCCGGAACTTAGGAGGGCATTGTGTGTGTGCTTGATGAGTGGTGTAATACTTCCGAAGATCAGATTGATAATTTGATACCCAAGCTTGCCTACGCGTTGTAAGGCCCGTATTGCATCGTCCGGGAGAAACCAGGAGTAAAATCGTAATTTTTATTAATTATGTCAAACATATAGCATCTGTTTTGCTCTTTACCTTTTGTTTAATAAATCGACTTTACAAATAAGTCAAATTTGTTTTGCTTCTGTCTCTTTCTTTGCCTGAACATCATTATCCTTAATTTATGGACATAAGTCTATTTTTTTATGTAACTGCACTAACATAATAGTCCTAATTAATGATTTTCGCAAACTAAAATGTTAACCTCTATTATAAATAAAATATTAGTAAAAAAATTAATTCGCATCTCATTATAATATTTATATATATATATATATATATATATATATATATATATATATATATATATATATATATATATGTGAAGTTGAAGGCACTATTGCAAGCCCCCTTAGCATCCCCCTAGAGAGGGCAATGTCCCCGACGGGGGAAAGGAGAGACGAAGGAACATCAGAACTAGACAGAATCCGTTTGGACCGCAAGAGAGGCAGACGCGCATCAGCAAAGCAGTAATAACTCTTAAAAAATAATGAAAGCCAATTAGGCTACGACGCGCGTTTAAATGTTTCACTCCATTCATTAATTGTTATTCTCAATTTTATTTATTCTTGTTTTAAAAATAAACAGATTATTCTGGCAAATCCCAGTTTACGAATTCATCCCAAGTAACAACATAACATTTGGGGGCTCGGCCTCAAATTAAATTAAAATTAAAAACCCCTAGAAAATACAACGAGTCAAGACTGGTGGACCACGCACGCTTCAACGACGAAACCGACAACGAAAACCACAACGACGAAATCATCAACGGTGAGTCCATTCCAATTTACTCCTTTATTGTTCTGAAGATATTTATTTACGATGGTCTGTCTAGAGGAAATTGCTGCTATTGCGAACATATTAAAGACGGCCCCTGCTTCAACGGTGCAACTTCTGCACAAAATTGTTAATGACGAACCCTACAGTAAATCTTCTAGAAAAGAGTTAAAAAATTCGCGGGTTTCCCACAGAATTACGACATTGAAGCACGAAAGGATAAAATTTTAAAGGACTTTACGAAATGTGAACATATTACCGTCTGCACTATATTAGGACTGAATTGCGCGGGAAGCGCCAAAGAATTAAGCGAGCATATATTTAAAAATTTATCAGATCTTGCATCTTTAAAAATAATTTTACCGAACAATTGACGGATGACGAAGATTCGGCGCCCTTTCGCTAGAATCTACGAACGACGCGAATAAACAACCCCTCACCCCGCCAATTTATCACTTGCCTTCTCCGCAGGATGTTTTTGTTCCCCTCCCTCAAACACAACGAAATCAAAGCCAAAGAGGGAACGAAGAGAATGTATTTTTGTTAAAGGACCTTTTTTCAACTATGAGGTCGTTTACGGAAATGATAATTACAGCGTTAAAGCTTTTTTTGCGACGTAGAAGAAAACTTTATTTTTATCCCACACATATCTGATTTGCAAAAAATTATTTGTGTTAAACGTTTGCTTCAAGGTCCTGCAAAGACTTTTATCCAAACTCTCCATAACATATTAACGTATAGTTCTCTTTAAAGCTGCATTAATGGAAGAATTTGAAGATTTATTTTGTTCTTACGACGTCCACAAGGAAATGCAAAAACGGAAATTACGCCCTACGGAATCTCTATTTGAATATTTTTTGGCCATGCGTGAAATTGCTTCAAAAGCACACTTTCATTTAGACGATCAAAGCCTGATTATGTATTGTATAACTGGTATACCTGATTCTAACCATAATAAATTGATATTATATGCATGTAAAAGTATTTCAGAATTTAAAGAAAAGTTAAAGATATATGAAAAGGTTTTTATGCAAAATAATTCTTATAGTATTGATATTAAAAATAAGCGTACAAATGTTAAGCAGTATGATTTTCCTACATCTAATAAAAATATGTGTTCTGATAATAAATTTCATAATAAAGATGAATTTAATGATGCTAATGTTAATTAGAGTGATGTACGTATACGTTGTTATAATTGTGGATTATTTAATCATACTTCTAATGAATGTTACTATAAAAATAAAGGTTTAAAATGTTTTAATTGTAACCAATTTGGTCATAAAAGTTCTCAGTGTGAATTTAAAAACCTGATGTTAAAAATGAATTTGTTGATGAAGTTGTTAATGAAATAAATTCCTCAACAGAAATGCGTAAAACTCTTAAAATTAATGGCTATGATTTTGATGCTCTTATTGATACGGGTAGTACTATTACTTTAATACGCGGAAGTGTTCATCAAATTCTTGGAAGACCGACGTTAAATGCTACGAAAATAAAATTAACTTCTTTCGGTAAAAGTGAAATTAAACCCTTTGGATCTTTTAAATTTACTATTGATATTGAAGATAACAAATTTATGACGGACATTTATGTTATTGACAATTTGCAAACAACTATTGATGTAATTATTGGAACTGATGTTTTAAAACAAACTGAATTTAAAATTACTGCAAATGGTATAGAATTAATACCTAAGAAAAAGGATCACTTTATTAATTTAATTAATGTATCTAAGGCACATAACCAATCGGAATTAAAAGATAATGCCCTAGAAGTATTACAACTAAAATTAAAAAATGCAGAAGATAAATGTAAAATTTAGAAATGCACGTATCTAACACATCTACATTATCATTAGAAAAACGGCGTTATTAGATAAATTGCATGAATTAGAAGAATCAAATTTAGAAAAAAAGGTTGACAAGTTAGTTAAACTTGAAGAAAAGTACGAGATCTTACAAGAAACACTTAAAATTACAGAACGGCGACTTGTTGAGAAAGAAATTGAATGTGCATCGTTAACAGAAAAAATACTCATCGTAAACACACAAACGGAATCAAACGATCATCCTAAAACATCGATGTCAACTAAAGAACGAGAAATTAAGCCTAGCAAGCGCAAAATTAAGAAGCCAAAGTCTAGTGGAAGAAATGCTAATAAAACAAGTGATAGTGATGAGAATCAAGCCCTTGCCAAAGAGAAAACGATTTTGCTTAGACAGATTGATTTCCTTAACTTCATCATTTTGGATACGAAGTTGAAAGAGCCAAACAAGAGTAAAGCCCAGTTCTTTAAAAAACGCAGACAACCACACAAATATAAAAAACACGAATCAGTAACGATCAGAAGAACCCAGTTCGGAACACACACAACTCAAATTACGACCCAAGTTCTGCGAACCCTACCTAATTAAGACCGTCAAACCCCATGACAGAAATGAAGTTAAAAATGTTGGTCAACACGAAGGTCCTCATCTTACATCCACAGCTGTCGATTTCATGAAGAGGTGGTCAACCGCTGATGCCTGACGATTTTACGACTGCAATTTGAGTAACCCCACAGTGACTCTCTGTGAATAGAACTTTGAATAACGAACACTGAACTTTTTCTCTTTCCCCCTTTTATAGTTTTTTTTTTCAATAGCTGTGAGCAGCAATGACGAACTACTTCCAGAAAAACAACACCTGTGTGAAGTACTGGAAAGCATCCCACTTTGTTATTTTTTTTTTTTTTCTTTTCACTGTTTACAATTTTTGTTTTATAGGTTTGCTTGCAACATTTTGATTTTCTTTCGCTGTGGTCAGCTCATTTTTAGGATGGCCGACTGTGAAGTTGAAGGCACTATTGCAAGCCCCCTTAGCATCCCCTAGTGAGGGCAATGTCCCCGACGGGGGAAAGGAGAGACGAAGGAACATCAGAACTAGACAGAATCCGTTTGGACCGCAAGAGAGGGGGCTGACGCGCATCAGCAAAGCAGTAATAACTCTTAAAAATAATGAAAGCCAATTAGGCTACGACGCGCGTTTAAATGTTTCACTCCATTCATTAATTGTTATTCTCAATTTTATTTATTCTTGTTTTAAAAATAAACAGATTTTTCTGGCAAATCCCAGTTTACGAATTCATCCCAAGTAACAACATAACATATATATTGCTTGCTTTTGATACATTACATTGGGTAAATAACCCTTAATCTTAAAAGCAATAAAGTATATTAAGTGTACGCCATAACGATATTTCACATCATAAATTCCCTTGGATTCCACATTCTTTTGAAAGTACCTTTTAGTCATTTTGTACAAATTGTGAAAACTAAATTTGATATAAATGATCAACAATGGCGGATTGGTCAAAATTTAGAGCAAGCAATGTTGCTGTCGAGTTCATGATTAACTTAAGGTCCCTGTATAAAGGGTACTATGTACATTAAATATACCTAGACAGTAAGTCCACACGTTGGAACGGGGTGAGTATTTGGAGAATAGAATTTAAGGCCATTTCTAAACCATGGTTTGAAATCGCGTTTTGTCTCTAATAATTTGGTATGCTTCTAAAGCAGCTATCATAAGCAATAAAAAAATTCTGTAGTGTTTTCTCTAACCCTATTCTAGACAATTTAAAGTTAACAATATTATTTAAATTATCAATTCACACAAATACATATTATACAATGCAAAAAAAAATTCACACTGAAAAAAAGGTATTCCAAGAAAATAATTTTATGTAGCCATGCATGGTTTGATATCTGAAACCTGTTGTGTTTGGAAACAGTTGACAAATTGTTTAAAAAACATTAAAAAAAGACTGATTAAAACTTCCGTTTTTTATTTAAAGTAACATGTTTATTATGATGCATATACATACTTAAATATTAAAGTAAATAAATCTATTTTTAAATCTTCATTTAAAGTAAAAAAAAAATAAGTAAAAGTAATTTAAAAAAATCATTTTAGTTATAAAAAACTACTTACACTACAAACACACGATAACAAAAATCTATTACATTTATAGGCTTATAGATTCAAAGCTAAATGTTTACCGTGTCTTCACTCTAGTTTTAAATTAAACGTTCTCTCATTGTATCCGTTTTTATAACACTTAATGAACTTTAATGAAATGCCCCGGCTTTTTTCCGTTCTGTTTGATTACTATTCAAGCACTTAAAAAGAAAGATAAATTTGATTTAAAGAAAACTTCAAAGAATTTGTAAATAATTAAATGCAATGCTTTTATCCCTTGCGAAGTTCTTTTCAAAACACGTGTGGTGTTTTCTAACAAAAAAAATATGGTGTTTAACATGCATGCGGAGCGAACTTTTCAGGCATCTGTAATTAAAAAATCTGTTTTAGTAACAAGAAAATCTTGTTAAGATAAAGGAAACCCTCCCTGGCTAAGTTTGTGCCCAGGACAACAACTAAAGTAATGTTATTTTCTTTTATTTCTTCTCCTTCTAGTGACTTTTTGCTCCTTTTTTTATTCTGTGAACCTGTTCTTTGAGACGTTTTTCTTTTGACTATTCTTTTCCTTTTCGAAAGGCAAGAAATTGACGAGTATTTAATAAGATTAGTTGTGTGCTAATGGCTTCCAAAACAGTTTGCACTTTCCTTTCCTTAACCATTAACAGCAAGCGGAACACCCAGCCTTTCACTTTGTTGGATAAATGGATTATGAGAAACTCAAATGCTACCTTACTGAATAAAGCAAGTAAATAAGCAAGTATGGATTCAGAAGACTTAGAAGCGTTGTTTAAATGTTCAGATATAAGAATAAAGTTATGTTCATCTTTTTTAGTGCTTAAAAATGTTTTTGACGGTGTTTTAAATCACTAGTTTAAATTTTATTTTAATTTATTTTCTATATTTATATAAATGTTTCTAAATATGTAACAATAAATGATGTCCAAACAATGATAAAATTTTATTTCAGTCAAAAGGGTTTAGCTGTGTCACCAAATTGTATTCATTCCAATTGAACTATTATTACTAAATGTACTAACAAACTTCAAACACTTACTTATAAAAAAATATTAATTGTTCATATACAGTTTTAAATATAGTGTGCCTTATGAGTTTAAGCTTGACATTCTCTTTCTGGTTTCCATGGGATACAATTATGCAACCACTTGAGCTTAGTGGTCAAATGCCAAAGTCAATGCTTGCAGAGTCGCAGTTTTGAGTCCCGGGGTGACTGAAGATCCACATATTGAGCAATGGATTCACTTTAAATCTATACCTTGCCTCAAAATTTCAATATTCACGACCCAATATCCAATTAAAATTTCCATCGTGCCCCCCTCATACAATAACAATGTATTGAATTCTATAATGCTATACTTTGATGACAAAACTACTATACGACCAGCGTATATAAACGCCTCACTCAGGCAAAGCATTAATTTCCTCGGACGTATATATACGTCTTTCTGAAGTACGATCTTTTCTGCGCATTATTACCCCTAAAACTATACCGAAGGTTTTGGAATGCAATCAAAGGACCTTGACAATTTTTGCGAAGGATTTACTTATTTCAGATTATTTTTTCTTCTTTATTCATCCCCCCTCCAATACATCACATACGTGCGCCTTCTTGGAAAATGGTTGGTATTGGGAAGCAAATAGCTGATTGCATTTTGTTCCTTTACTTTCAGTAAATCAATATATATTTTTAAATTAATCTTTTGATTTCGACTTTTCAATATGCTCGAGACCTCCTAGTAGAGTTTTCATGCCCCCTCCCCAATGAGTTTGAGAAACGCTGCCTTGCACTTAGGTCTTCCCTTTTGTGTGACGTGGTAGCTTGGAGCAAGAGATGCCATTTCAGGCGTTTAACTCCTCACATGACCATGTCTCAAAATAACAAAATATGCCACAAAGAACCCTTGGTTTTGGGTAGAGTGTACCGTTAATAAACATTCACTTGTTCACATTTCTATTGAAATCATGGAACTATTTTAAAAAGTATTTTTTTATTCAAACATTTACCACCAAATATTATGTATGACCAAACATACAAGTAGAACCACATACTTTCCTGTGTAAAGACAGTATTATTAGTATCCTTACCACTTTTCATTGAAATAATTAACACTTTATAAAACAAAAAGTGTTTACCTCAAAGTAATGTAAATTTTCCTACATTTGTGATATTTTTGGAATAATGGTTATAATTTTATACAACTGTTGATATATTTATGGTAAGAAGCCAAAGCCATTTTGATAATTAAGACTAAATTCGTTAAAGTTGATTTTTTCCAAATGGGATTTTACGCTTTTTTCAAAGTTGTCATTCGATATTTTTTTAAATAGTGTTCTCATTGTTGGGAATTTCTGATATAAATTTTTTTTTCACTAACTTAAAAACCTATTTAATTATACAGTTCTACGTGGCATTCTTTATTTTTCTAATTAATTCCTTTATGAACATATTTAAAATAATAGTTTCTTTTTGGGGATACAAAAATGTTGAAAAAAATGTGGTTCCTTAACTTTTTTGTTTTTTTATCTTACATGTATTAGTAGGTTTTTACGTAGATAAAAGTAGCTTAAATTAAATAGAAAACAATTTTGTTCGATGTATAGGGTAAATTTTTAATAAAATTACTTTTTGAGTAATCTAGCTAACAATTATATATTTGTAATTACAAAATAATTATACATTCTTTGAAACTTTATCAGACTGCATAGTATATTTACATTGTGCACAAACTGAAAACATAATAAATGCTATTTTTAAGAAATTGAAGTAACTTCATTTGCTTAAAACCGAATAAAATGGTTCACAATTTTGGTATATGTTATTAAGTATTGAGAATGCACCATTGTACAACTTAAAAATATCATAAAATAAAAATGTATCAAGTATGTATTTTTGTGGTTTCTTTTGTATGTGCTAAAAATTGGAAATAAATGAAGACAAGTGAGAATACTCACTTTATTTTCCAAAAGCTTCATTTTTGTTTTTAACGAAAAAAAGCAATTTATGCATTACTTTTTTTTTCAAATTGAACCTAGAGGAAACGAATACAAAAGCCTTTTTATGGTGGTTGCAGTTTTGGAAGAAAAAATAAAGCAATAAATCTTTTAAATAGCAAAGAAAGACAATGGGTATGAAAGAGAAAAGATCAGTAAATGCAAATGAATATTTTTTCTTGCATTCTCTGGACAATTAATGTCTTACTCTGCAGTAATATTAGTCTTTCGAAATTCAATGTTTCGCTGAATTTTTCTCATTACTTTCGGTATTTCATGCATTAATTATTTATACTCGCTCTATTATTATGCCAAAATATTTCTTTTTTTCATTCTAGTAAAAAATTATATTGGCTGTTTGTTTTAATTACGTAAAAAATAAATAAAACTAAATTGTAACTGCATTTACCCAGGCGTAAAAAAATTCACGAGAATTTGAATTAAATTTTTCTTTCAAAGCTTTGCGTTTAGTTAATTACTTCATTTCCTTATAAAACTGTGAAATTATTTCAATTTGCAATTTTATGGTTTCTTTAAAAAAAATCAACCAAATCCTGTATTAAGAGCAACAAATTTTAATTTGTTATTTTTTAAATATACGGTAAATTGTACATTGGATAATTAAAAGGTTAATGAAACATGAAATTTAATATTTGTTTCGAAACTATGCATATAAAGTAAAATAGGTGACTATGATTGAATATTAGTCATACAAATTTACATTTTTATGGTATGACTGTCATATTTCTGATAATCCATAGCTTATTTAAATATAGTTTTTACTTTTTTCTTTCATTTTCAAAATTATTTTTGGAAAAATCTAACTCAATTGAATTGACAGTTTAAACAAACAAAACATGTATTTTGAAAAAGTGTTTATCACGTACATAATTCAAATATGTGAGTAATATCTGCTAAAATTGAAATTTCTCCCAAAAATGAAAGATTTAAATATATACATATGTACACATGTGTGTGTGCAATTTTAGTAATTTCTTTTTCATTAAGGTACTATGTTTTACCTTCGAGGACAAGTTTTATAAAATGTCATGCTATTGGTAGTTTTATGTTATTTTGTCGGTTGTTATGATTCAAATTAATGAAGAACCTCAATTATGAAATTATATGATTAGTTAAATTTATTAAAATGAATTATTTTCGGGAAAAATTGATGCTTGATATCAATTATTTAAGATTAACCATTTTTATATCATACATCTATCTTTTTATATATTAACTTAATCTCTCTACCTTATTATTTTTTTTCTATTTGGTTGCTCGATCCTTTTCTTATACAAAATTGCAAGGGTAAAAAAAATATTTAGAAATTCATTCAACTGTTCGTATAGAAACCTAGGCAGATATCTTAAATCCCAAAATTCAAGTATATGTTTATAAAGGTAAATAGTATATCAACAGTGTGAAAAACATGAAAAGTACTTTTAATACAGATTATTACTTAATACTCACATTTCTAACCACATCAAGGCAGCCAATTACAATTTTTAAGGGATAATAGCTAGCCTATATATATATATATATATATATATTAGAAACTTATTATATATTTACATATTTTATCACATATTTACATTTTTGTAGTTACCTACATGTACATTTTTAACATAATTTATTCACTTGCATATTACAATATTTTATTGTTTTTAATATAAAAATCCTTTCAATTTCTAAAACAAAAATTTTCTGTCTTCTCTATGATGTAAATGATCAAGAAAATAGATTCAAATATTAAAAATGAAAAAGAAAACTTTATGAAAAATATTGAATAAATTCGAATCAGCTTACAGATTCTATTTTATCTTTAAACTTATCTTCTGCACTTGAGTTCTTTTTTTGGGGTACCTATCATTAGTTTTTGGTTTTATATGGCGCCATTAGCTATTATTTTTATATTTTCAATATTGTTAAAATCTTTTTTTTGCACTGTTATTTTTCACTTAGAGCCTTTTGTATAGCTCATTCACTCCATTTTATTCACATTTTATTGAATCATGCCTCATTTATTAAATATTAAACCTTTATTGATTTATTTATTTAATATTTTCATCTATTCTCATTTGACTTTATACGAAAATTCAGTGTGCACTTATCGCATATTCAGAATGGAAGTTTTTTATAAGACAAAATAGCTTTATCTCGTAAATTAAAGCCTAAACCTGAATTTGCAACTTAATTTGATGGATATCCATTTTGATTAAGATGTTTCACACACTTGACTGATTCCACTATATTTGAATTGTGTGAATCTGATTTTATAATACATTTTAAATAGCATTTAACATTAAAGGTTTTTGAAATATATATGTGTGTGTACACGCACACAATTTTTTTTCTAAATTTACTACGAAATTGAATAGTTAGCATATCTTGCTATAAATTCACTATCTAACAATTTTTAAAACAATTTATATTCTTTAATTTAGAGACATTTTCTTTCTCTTATTCTGTGAATTTAAAATCATCTTATTTTAGTAACTACTATAATCTATACTTTACTATAATCTATAAAAATACTAAATTATAATGGGAATATAAAATCGATAAAAATTATTCTTAATTTATTTGCCTTATCACAACCACTGACTTTCATGGAAAAAATACCTGGATAATGCTGTTATAAATAAGCAGATGCTAAAAATTCAATTTCTGGCTTTAAAGCGTTTTTTTTTCTTTATAGTATCCACTTCAGCATAAAACTATAAACTGAGGTAATGTTAACTTCCCACCTTAATAGTTAGTTTTAAAAAGTTCAGAAATATAGGGTAAAAAACATTTTTGTTTTATGATGCTCTGTTTTTATGTCGACACATGAAGCAATCGAAAAATATACGCCTTCTCCGACTACAAATTACTCTTAATAGGGAAGGATTGAAAGAGTCTTTGTTAGAATAAGGAGATTGGAGGACTCAAAAATATATGCGAAAATGAGTTCTTGAACAGATATGGAATCCTTAAAAGCGCCAGGAAAATCTAATTTAGATGCTTGTGAAAAATAGGACTCCTTTAAGAGTATAAATATTTGTCAAAAGCTTTCAAAATAGAGACCGTTTTGATATTTACAATATTTATTTCAAAGTTTACCTAGCAACATAATATATTCTAAGTATTACTCAAATATTAGAATTTGGTGAAGCATTTTAGACTCACGAAGTTATGGACATCATTGAAACTTTTCTATTGAAATAATAGTTTCTTTAGGGGGGGTTGTGATTTCCCACATACATATGCACACATATACATATGCAACGAAAAATCCTGATATTGTGCATACAAGCTCCACTGATGTTCCACAATGCTTGTCTACACGTCAATGTTTTATCAGGAGGAATGACTGAAAATTCTGCTAATAAAGTAAAGTGAGTGTTTCACAAATAGTAACTATGAATTAAAGAAGAAAAGTAATATGTTTATGTATCATTGCAGAAAACAATTACAAAATAAATGATCACATAAACAAAAATCTAGTATTGTGAATATTCCACCTCAAACCGTGAGAACTGTATCAAGGCATTTGATACATTTATAGACAATTTGTGACATGCAGACTCTGAATAAAAATAACTATACAAGACAGATTATCAAACTATATTTGCAAGAACACTGTCTGTATAGATTTTTTTAACCAGGGGAACAATGATTTCCAGGCAGACAGCTAAAACGAACATTAGAGGAATTAGGCTTGTATTGAAGGACTTCCATCTCTTTGTATGAGGCAGATTTATGTTAAAAATATAGCTTATTTGAGATGGAGTCAAAAACATGAGAATAATCAACCAATCAATGGAGTGATTGATGTTCTCCAATGAATCTAGTTTCAGTTTAAGAGAGATTCTCGTTGCAGCATTATCTGGAGAGTGCGTTGTATAATATCGTAAGCATTGGAATTTGGTGTAGAGGGACATAAAATCTGTACGATGAGGGACATAATATTTGTAGACTTTTGAGGTTTCGGTGAATGTTCTGTTGAAAAATCTAGAGCTGAGGGTGTGCAGTTTCGTATTTGTCCAGATGCTATGTGTTGACAATTCACGAATACAATGCGACTCTACTCCTTCCTCATTTCGTATAGAAATATCTAGAAAATGTGTATGTACAATAATGAGCAAGATCCTAAAACTTAGTGAGTGGTGCTATCGCAATCATTCGTATCATGAAACATCATTATGGTGCTTGTTTTGCAGCAAGAGGTGATTATATTCACTACTTATGGATTTTGGCAATGGTTTTTTTTTCTCTTTTAGACATATGCACATTTTTTTGTCCATTTCTTGCAAGTTGCATAAGCAAGCAATACATTTATTTTTATATGCTTCTCGACTATTCCATTTATTTACGATGCAATTTAAAATTAGTATGCAAAACTTCATTCCATGACGCCTTTTTTAGTACGGGATTAAAATAAATTACCATTACTTTTAACTTTTGATTACCGTTGTATTTAAGCTATAGGCATTAATTTCTAAAAAAAATGCAGTATAATATATCAAGAAAATATAATTTATGGTCCACATATAGTGTTAAAGAAAAAACATTTTGTAAGTATAAACTAAGATTATGTTTATTTCTATTTTACCATTTATTTAGCAATAAAGCTAAATAATATGAATTAAGTTTAAGTAAAAATGAGAAATTTTTTCAATTCTTTTTTTTTTTTTTTTTAATTTTATAATATATTCTTAATACTTAATATTATGACTAATGTTTTGAAAAAAAATCATATTTCCTATTATATGCTATGCATCAAAATACCTTACGATATTTTTTTTAAAAATAAAACATTTCTTCGAATTTTATATTATTAAAACCATAATTTATTGATAATAATTGTACCATGTTGAAAAGACACAAAATGTTATTTTATTTTTATTTAAATATTGTTATTTATAAACAACGTATTTATAACAACAAAATCTGTATCTAAAATATAGATATTATAATTTGGTTGTTTGCTTAGATTTCCAAACCTATGTATATCATTTAAATATTTAGCTTATGGAGGAAACATCACAATATGTAATTAAAAAAAAACACTAAAAATCCCAGAATTCCAGATTCCTAAAGAAAACTTACAAACTCATTTGCTTATGTGAAGTCCCTTTCCATTTCTATTACGAACTTCTAAGACTTCATGAAACTCTTCAGCCCAGCTAAAAGCATTCTAATTCCAGAGCTCCTAACAACATCCGATGTCTGACAGCACACTACACACATTCGGATAAGTACACTGTTTCAGTCCCGGATTTTTATTCCGGAAACAACCACCGTATATGAGTAGGGAAATGAGAAAAACTATCGGGAAAAAAATACATGGGAATGTGAAGCAAAAAAATATGTACAAAATCTATCGTCGCGTTCAGTAATGTCCAACGTCTCCACCATTCCAAGCCATTTTGAAAAGCATACTAACAGCCGTCATCAGTTATTATGACCCAAAGGAAGAGCCATAACTAAGAAAGGGAGTTTGAAGGGTGGGTTGGGAAGTATCATTTAAGGAATAGCAGATGAAGGATAGTGAAATGTAAAAGTATGTATCAGGATGTATGTCGGAAACGATATATCTTTACTCTCCGTCTTTGAGCCTCTTCTCCTTTTTATGGATTTCATGAAAGAAAATTTGCAGCCATGCTTGTAGTTACACTTAACGAAGCAGATGTCGCCGAAGCCTTTCTTCTAACAATTTTGGCTCCTTGACAAGAACTCAGAGTAAAAAAAGGGAAAAAAATATCAGGATGAGGGCTCTAAATAAATTCGATGTATATCCATGAATATGTTTAAAAAAAGTAGCGTTTTGATATAACCATCACCGGATATTATTACTTTTTTGTATTTTTTCTGAAATATTCTCGAAAAATAAACATATTATACATGTTTAATTGCTCATAAGTCTCATTAAATTTATGAGATTTGTTTAGAAATATAAGCAATATCAATTACTTTTTTATGGCAGAAGAATGTTATAGAATAACAACTGTATCACTGCAATACTAGAATTATTTGACTCAAATAGGAAATAATATCAAACAAAAATAAAATAACGTTCTAATCCCTTTCTTCAATGCCTTGCTATCAATGTATAATCGATTACCAATAATCTGTTGCATATAAAATAAGCATAAAGAAACTCAATTAGTGCCTAATTTAAAAAATATCACGATTCTCATTTTTTATGATTTATCAAATCACAATATTCATTTTTGAGAAATAAAAATAGTGTGTCCTGTAAAATGAATTTCTAAATGCAGAAATTAATTTTGCTGGTGTTAGTCGTGTTTCTTTGATTTGAAGCTAAATTTATACTGTCTTTAGCAATCTAATTAATTATTTGACTAATCCAGTGCTTCTCAAACTTTTATACTTGTGCCCCAATTTTCAATCATAATTTTCATTGCGACCCCCTCCATGCAATATCTTTGTAGTGAATTCTACATTAATGTGTTTTGATGTAAAACTACAATACCACTTTAATTATAAACCGTACAGACTATCAAGATAAGTATTAAATTTTGTATATAATTTTATGACATGCCTATAGGGTCATTGGCAATTATTAAGCGGTGTTCTTAGCTTAATATTGTTAAATTAATTATAAAACACACTGTGCAGTATCGATGCATTTATAAGTATATTATATCAGAGTAAATGTGTATTTTATCTTTTATTATGTCTGATTGTATTTTGTTTTGTTTCCTTTTAGTAAATTAATTCTGTTTAAAAGTAATCTTCCGTTTTCGACTTTTCAATATACTGGAGCCCCCCCCCTTATAGGGTTATCACACACCCCTAGGAGGCACCCCACAGTTTGAGAAACGCTGGTCTAATAATAAAAAAATGAAAAATTCGAAAAAAAAATTATTGCTTTCTGGTTAAGGAAATGAATTTAGAAAATATGTTTTCTTTTCAAAGGGCTCTTATATTAAGTTATGAAGGTTATGCATTTTACATTATTACTGCTTTTATACAGAAATAGACAGAAGTTTAACAAATTCTAGATGTTGCAAGATTTTTATTGAATATGAATGGCCTTAAAAATTTTATATAAGTATACAAAACAACATTTTTTTTCTTTAAGATTATTTGTTCTAAACTTAATAAAGAATTTAGAAATCATTAAATTAAACATACCACTTGCAATAAACACGGAAAAATACAAATACAATGCATTATTAAAGATCAAAAGACATGCATTCCATAATATGAGTCGCAATGAAAAAATATGTAACTTTAACTGTATAATATGTCATCTCCATAAAAGATATACACTAAAAGATAATAAAACTATGACGAATTTTTAAAACTTTTATAATATTTATTTACAAACATTGACGCAAAATGTTTTGTCATAAAACTTTATTCTTATGCCCAATATTAAATACGAAAATAAGAAGTAATACTTTCCAAACGATAATTTAAAGTATGAACTAAAAATTAATCATAAATCTACATTCTTTATTTTTAATATAGGTAAGTTGTATTGTTTTATCAAATAATAAATAAATAAATAAAACATTAGTTTTCTTTACGTTTTGCATTCTGCTTCAGTTCAAAGAGCAAATGTTGGTTAAGCATGCATTTTATTTTATCATATATAAACACATGATAATAAAAAAAAGAAATGATTCTCACTTCTGCAGACAAAAAATATTTCTTAACAGAGCCTTTTTGTTCGATTCTTTCATTTCATTAGTTCTTCTAAGTCAAGCAAGTTTCGAATTAGTAACATGCCTTACTTTTTACTATTATTGTTTTCCTTTTCTTAGCTTTAAAAGGGATTTCTTACTGCCCTTCATCCATTAAGTGAACAACACAAACACTGAAAAGTCTCGAATTGCATTTAATAGTTTCAAGTATATGTATTCTACTTCAGAAGCACCATTCTTTTCCAGTTTTCCCTCCCCTAATTGTCTTTTTTCCTTTCTTCATGTTTCTTCCAACAAAAGAATTTTACGAATAGACTCGAGAAGTTTTCTTTAAATTTAATGAACTACTTTACATTAACAAGGAATATTTACTTTTATTTCTGAATGTAGAGAGATGTTCTCCAATTTAGAGTAATATTAGAAATGCAGGTATAGTTGGGGATTCTCTTCCTATACTTTTTTTTCGATTTTCTTTAAAAATTAATTTGCAGAGTTGAAATGCGTGAAGATACACTAACAAAAAAAGTGTGTGTGAATTTGAGCTATGGAACAGTGCTTCGTAATTTCTAATAAGGGTCAGATGAAACAGAAACCACATAATATGGGTACCTCCAACCCCAAACTTTTGCATGATACCATATTAATCAAGAATAAAGATAAATTCTTTTCAGTTGCTACTATTATATTTGATTTCTCGAACAACATCGCATTCATTGAATGAAATCTTTCCGTAAATCTAACAGTTTAAATCAGCAAAACTACACATTCAAAGTGAGAAAAATATACTATTCAAATAAAGCCAGACATACGAACATTTCTTTTGCAATGAAAATCTGTTCTACTTAAACAAACTAGCCAATGCACTCATAGAAAGCAAGTAGGAGAGCGCTTGACGCAACACCAAATACACAATAAAATGGCATATTTTCTTCGTAACATATGTTGTATATCCATATTTAACTTTATTTACAAACTCGCATAACACAAAATAATCCCTTAGATATAATTAATGATTTAAAAAGTCTTCTAATATTTGCGAAAAAGAGAAGGAAGGAGAAAGACAAGAAGGAGAAGACAGGGGACCGGAACCATTTAAGTGCGAAATTTTGATTCTAGTGAGATGTTTCCACTACTTCAAAACTATTTAAGAAAAAATAGCTTGGTTATGTAAATTTATTGAGATTATTTATTTTTGTTAATTGTTTTTTAAAACTTAAAGCTTTGTACACAACTTTAAATAAGTATATTGCAGATCTCAAAGTTGTATGAGCCTTTTCCTCATTCTCGAATCGTGTTAAAGAGAAACTGAATTAGAGTGAGTACTTGAACAAATGTAAATAATACTAAATTACAGTTATAAGTTTTCCTGTGAATTTCATAAACAGTACTCTTAAATTTCTACTTCTAATCAACAATATAAAGATCTTAAATAATGAATAATTAATGTTTTTATTTAAATTATATAATATGCTTAAACATTTTTTATACATTTCCAATTCAAAACACTTATTATTTTGTCAAAATTCATAGAAACTAAGTAATACATAAATCAAACATGTATACCAATGCTTCAAAACACCATTGTTTCATTCATCATACAACAGAGAAATCATTATTCCTTACTTTTCAGGATGAATGAAATCTTATGCATTTTAAATGTGATAACATTTCATTTTGTGAATCGAATTTGTTTAAAAATAAGTATTAATTAATACATATTCTTACAAAAATGACTAAGATTTTATAAATGCACATATAAATGTATTTACAAACACATTTGATAAACTCGTTAGATGGTTTGTAAAATTTTGAAATTATTATACCTTTGAAACACTTTAGAAACTTAAAACGATGTAAACTATATTATGATGTTATTATTTAGGCACATACTGAAGACTATTTATTGCAACTTACACTATATTGTCTATAAGATATACAAAATACAATAATACGACAGTTATAAAAACAATAAATAACTTTTAATCGTACTAAAATATATGATTGAATACATTTTTAAAATAAGTTTACGGGATTTGTTAGAATTATTTTAATTACTGTTTGTATCAATTTATCGATATAAAGTATATAAATAATGTTTAAAAATAAAAATATTTTATATATCTCTTAGGATTATCTAATCACCAGAGATAATTGTTAAATCCTATCCAATAAGAAGCTTCACAGTTAAATGTCATTATTAAACTACATTAAAGTCAGTTAATATAGATTAATATCACTAATTTTACTTTTAGACATTGAATAATATCTTTTGAATAACGAAGAGACAGAACCAAATTCCTTTCGAGATTACTCAGAAGTGAATCCTTAAAATTTCATAGGATGCAAAATAAAGATTAAAAAGAAATAAGTAATATTTGTCATGAATTTTATTCCAGCAAATCACAGTTTTTCTTCCTTTAAATTCCAAATTCCAGACATTTCACAGAGAACAATAAATTCCATGCATTTCGTTAAGCTTTCAGTTTCAATCCATATGATTTCCAGTCGTTATGTGTCCAAAACAAATTTAGTCAAATTAATACACTTAATTTAATCACTGATGTTCCCTGTTTTTAATATTAATTCTGCGTGGCTCTTCCCACTTGAATCCCTGAGTAAATATTCAATATGTTGAATTCCAAATCTACGGATAATTTTCTCATTTAATTAATTTATATATTGATCAAGCAAATAAATCAAGTTGTTAAAAGCTAAACTGCATCAAATAAGTCATATTATACATAATTTAATTTTATTTGCCACTGACACCGTGCCTTTTGTATTATTTAGTATACGTTATGAAATTGCGAGATATGCACGCAAATTAACACAATTATTTAATCTTATATAACAATTACTTAACGTGAATTGCTTCCAGAAATAATTGCTTAAAAATTAAATCAGTTTATACATATTAATACTTTTGTTTTAATTTGCAAAATAAAAAAATCAAGAAAGAACGAGTAATAAAATAATGCATGCTTGATTATTTAAAAAAACTGTGTTTTTTCAAATATATATTTTAATTGTGGGTAACAAAGTGGGACTTATTTACAACATTTATTTATTATATACTTGCATTATAGAACAGAAGCATGTTCAACTGTTTCAAAAAACTACCCATATAATTTAGGGAACCAAATATATATATATATATATATATATTTACGAATTTATTTTATTAGCATTTGAATTTTTTTTAAAAAAAGTTCGTTTTTCGGCAATAACGTTTTGTAAACTGCCAATTAATAATTTTTATAATAATAACGTGAATAATCTAAACACATACCCGAACTATACTGCTATAAAGTATTTAATGGTATTTCATATTCTGTGTTTCTTTTTCTTAGTTCTGCGCTTCATATTTACCTTTTTGATCTTCATTCATATCGGTTTTTGGTTGGAATCTTCCTTTCATCCAATTTTATCTTCCAAAAGTATAGATACTGCCAGATAATAAGTACAAAACGGACCCATCACACACCTTAAGTATGGTACATTAGTTAGAAAAGTACGGCACTATTAAAAAAATCATAGTTTTAAAAAAAATTTCATGTAAAAAAGCATCTACAGTAGGTCGAAAACTCAAACATATGTGCACAGTAGCACACACAAAATTTTTTCAAGGGGGGAGGGGTCAGGTGTCGAAAGTTCACAATTTTGGTATCATGCTCCAATTAGCCGCCCAACATATTATTTTGATTTTGTCGAGTTTCGGGAGCAAAAACAATACAAAATTAATTATTGAAAAATAATTAGGATTAATTAATAAAATTAATTATTATAATAACGGATAAACACTTAAATTTTACGTAATATATACATATGATTATAGCCAATCGAAAAAAAATCAAGGGATATGGGGGTTCCGTACCCATAGGACATCCCCTTGTGTGCGTCACTGTATGTGCAATAACCGTTTCAACAACTAAAATTTTCCAGGGAATCAACAAATTGAAATATTTAACCTTATTTATTAAGCAGTCAGGGAAAAATGTTTAATTTCTAATGTCTTTCAAATGTAATTTTATACAATACGAATAATTGAAATATTAACAAGTATTGCTTAATTATGAAACATTATTTTTAAAGTAACTACTCTCACATTGACTTTTGAATCCTGCTTTCATGATGATTTCCACTCACCATGAATTCACACACCATTTAACAATCCAAACTTGCAAAACATATTTATATTTTTTAAAAATGTAGCGCATTAGCGATCTTATTTAACGTCCTCAGATATTTTTTGAGATATTTTTATTTAAATGTGAACATTTACTTTATATCTTATACCAGAGTTATGAATAAAGCAAGTTAAAATAAAAGATAATAATAACTTGAATTATTTTATTCTCTTTCGATTGAGCTTCATCATCTTCGAAAAGTATTGTGAAACTTGAGCATATTCTAATCCCCGAATGCGTTCCAAACATAAAAAGTAAACACCTCATCGTTTTAAATACACTATCTTTCTTTGCTTTTTTATCTTGCTTGAAAATGAAAACGAAACTTCTTTTTTTTATCCTAAGTCTTTCTTAACAACCAAAACCGAAAATGTAATCATTAAAACACTCCCCAACCGATTGAAATCTGCAAAAGTCATTTATTTTGCTTACACTGCAGAAAGGGGAAAGAAAAAGTTGCTATATTTCAATAACGCGCAACAACATTAACACAGTCAACTCCCTTCCCCTATCTCAACCACTCTTCCACGTTTTTAAAATGTATTTACAGACATAATATCACTTTTTCGTGACAGGGAATCTCACATACTGTAAGCCAAAGTCCGTTTCAAAGAGGTATTCGCCGCATTCTTTAGGGCTCTGGAATGCGCAGTGGAAATGGATTTTGTCGTAATGTGTTATGAATAAAATTTATTTCATGGTGAGTGGTATGTATTTCGGCGCTTTATTTATTTCTTTTCCCCCGAATTCCCGAGGCGTTTTATGCATTTAAATAAGCGCTGAAGCCAAAGTGCTGCGACGCTCTTTCTGCTGTTTTGGTTAAGTTTACAATTGAAGGACTGATGTAGATTTTATGCTGCGGTCGAAATTTATACATGACAGAGTTTATTTCTTCTTTTCCCCCCTCCTTCACTGTTGTGTTATTGTATCTAAAATGTAGAAACAACTTTTACGGTATATTTATTCTGGGAGGTTGAGCATTAATATTAATGCATTTGTGCAAATGACGAAGAAAGTAAACGAAATGTCAAACATGATATACTGATACTTATTAAATACATGTAAGGCTATATATTATACATAGGCTTATTGAAGTCAACATACAATATTTTTTAATGCTATACATTGTTTTAGAAAAGCAATTACTTTCTTTTAAAATTGCATTTTTTTTTCTTTCAAAAAGGAGAAATTGCATTTTGTATGAGCAGTGTTTAGAGTTAAAAAGAAATTTAAAGGAAGAACTATATTTGAGTCCATGAATCATATACTACATAAATGTACAAAAGAGGCTTTTAAATATGAATGAAAGAAGTCGTTTTTCTCTAGTTATGAAATATTTTACACAAAAATACTTTAATCTTTTTGTGAAATATATATACAAAGAAGAATTTTGTATCTGTAAACATCTTCCAAAAAATTGTATTTTAAGTAATTTAACCAAATATATTACAATTAAAGATAGTCCAAAAATTCTAGAACTTATTGTTTTTGGTTTGGAAAAGTTTTTGTTATAATTAATTTAGATAAAGTGAGTCAGTATCATGCAGTGAATAAATTTATCTGGCTACAGATAACATTTGTTTCTGCATAATCACATTTGCTTCCATATAATGTAAAATAAAAACGCTTTGTAAAATTATTAATATCGAATTCTTATTTTCTTTAACTGAAATACAAAAGTGTCATCCTAAACATTTCGAATAAAAATAATTAAACTTTGTATTCCTTATCGTAACATTTTATAAAGAGTTTTAGATATAACGGCATATTTTGCGTTTACAAAACAAAACTACATTTTTCTGTCCAAAATAATAATAAATTAGATTTCTGTCATAGAGTAAATGAAATTATCCAGCTACAAAGTATATTATTCAATTTGTCATGCTATAAAATGAAACGTTTTGTCAGTTTATTAATGTAAAAATCCTAAGATGCTATGGACATTAAAAAAATATATATTTTTCAATATTTCAAAATGCATTTTAATATTTTATTTAAAAGTGTAACATTTGTTTAGGTGTTATATTTCACACACATCATTTATCTAAAAGGGAAAATACATCAAAAAAGAGCTTTCGTTTGGAATTAGTATATAACTATATATATATATATATATACTGGTGTGCAAAAATTAAGGACGAGACGGTTTTTTCAATATAACTTTGTTACAAAAGCTCTTTCCAAATCAACACATTTATTTAATACCGTAAGATCCCCAATACGTAAGGACATGTGTAATATGTAAGCAACACTTACTAAAAGAGAAATCAGAAGGATAAAAAGAAGCTTGATTGAAAAAGTAGCATGGAGCGCAATGCGACTGAAGGTCGAAACATCCCTGTGATGGGTGACCAGCAAGAAACATCCAGTCTTTAGTAGGGGATATGACCTCCCCTGACTGCTAGGTAGGTTTCACAGCGTCTGCCCATGCTGAGAATGAGGGTGTCAATGAGTTGTTGAGGCATTGCTGCCCATTCGTCTTGCAGCGCTCGTTACTGGTGGTAAGGTACGAGCTGCCAAACGACTGCCTAGAAAATCCCATACATGCTCGATGGGATTGAGATCCGGAGATCGTACCCTCCAATCCATAAGTTCAATATCCTCACTCTCTAAGAGCTGTTCGGCAGCTACTGTGCGATGACATGGTGCATTGTCGTCCACGAAAAGGAACTGCAGACCCATAGCGCCTCTAAAAAGACGCACATATGGAAGAAAAATCTCGTTACAATAACGGGTCCCGGTGACTGAACCTGCGTGGAAGATTAGGTCTGTACGACTACCAAGCATAATGCCTCCCCAAACGAGAACACCGCGACCTCCATACCTGTAGCTTTCAATGATGTTCGAGGAATGATTGCGGTTTCACCGCTCTCTCCAGATGAGTATACGATGAGAATCGCTACTCAAACTGAATCTGCTCTTATCTGTAATGAGTACTCGTTTCCATTCATTGTCTCTCCAATTCCGGTGTTCCCGGCTCCACAGAGAACGCCTTCTCCGATGGGCAGGCGTTAAAGGTACACACCGTACAGGGCGTCGCGCAAACAGACCACGACCGTGCAGTCTTCTGGCCACGGTAAAACGCGATATCGGTCGTCCAGTCGCCTGTGTCTAGCGATTTCTCCCGCTGTCTGCCGCTTGTTTCTTCTGGCCTGTAAGACAATGTACCGGTCATCTGCGGGTGTGGTTCCTCGTGAACGACCACTACTGAACCTAAGGATAGCTGTTCCTGTAGTTTGAAATTGTCTCCAAAGTCGTGAAACGATGCTGTGAGCAATTCCAAACTTTGCAGCCCCACTTGTCACACTGCGGTCGTCCTCCAAATTCCCAATGATTCGACCTCGGGTAAAAGCATCCAGATGTCGTCTAACAGATTGATTATTCGCCATTTCTCGCTGAGGCAGCAACTCGGTGTGATTTTAACTGCTATACGGCGTGCAATCTCTTTGCCAGAAATACTGATCTTACACCGACAACATGCTTTATACTACTCAGACACTCCCCCATTACGTCTACCTGCATATCTGCGCATGTGCTACCGTACATCACCTTACTTAATCTCCTGATTGGTCTTTCTGTCCGCTCTGCCTCTTCGTTCAGCTGATATGCGAATTTTTCGACTTCGTCCTTAATTTTTTTTGCACGCCAGTGTATATATATATATATATATATATATATATATATACAAATAGCTATAAAACCTAAGTATAACTAGTCAAGATAGTAGGAATATAGTATAAATGCGTATGCATAAGTATGTGTGTGTGCAGTATTTTAATTCCATGTGTGTTATTCTCTTCTGGTATAATTGAATATTGAGGTAATCAATCATGCATTAAAAGTAATAATCAATGATATTTATTTATTTTTTGTTGAAAACATTTATAACCACGTGCATCACAAAGTGCCACACGGGTCTTACATAGAAGTCAGTGGTGAAGCGCACATCACAAAAAAGAAAAGGATTACAACACAAACATCCATATTTTACTTGGGATTCAACCCCACACCCTACGGCATCGCAGTCAGCGTCTCTGAAGGCTATACCGGATGGATGACTAATGATATTTATTTGATATATAAGTTCAGTTTTCTACACTTCATTTACATTCTTAAATAAAGACAAGAAAACTCATTTAAGATATTTTTATTAGTTATGTATAAATATATTTTTACTGAAAAAAATCATCTATAAAACTCAAGGATATGAATTAAATCACCTTACGTTTTATAACTTTTTAACATACTTCAATAAAAAACAAAATCACTGTTTCGTTTAGTCAATATATCGGAATTTAATAATAAATTAAGTTAAAGTAACTTCCCTTGTATAGTCAAATAATTTAAACTCCTTTTACATTGAACTCTTAATGATTTTTACAAACATTTTGAAAAAAAAAGTTTAAAGAAATCGTATTTTTTTTAAAAAAATTGAATTAATATTTACATAAATACTTTTATTTCTTGGGTAAAAAATATAAATATTATAATTATCTCAGCATTTAAAACGTTTTGAAACATTATTAATAATATTCTTAAGTTTTGAATTAATTTCAATGAGTCGTTTAACTAACAATGCAAATTTAAAGCAAATTTATTTTTTAGCTTTCAGATATATGTACATGAATGAGATGTAAACAAACAAACGTACAGAAATGTCTCAAATAAAAATACTACGTGTTTTATGCGGACAAAGGTATGAATACTAATTAAAAGTATTTTCTTTTCTTTTTATCTTATATTTTTAAAAGAAAAATACATAGATTGAAAATAACAACTTTATATCAATAACATTATGAATGTAAACAAAGTATTATATTAAAATTGTAGATTTAAAAATTATTAAAAATGCATTATATATATATATAGTGTTCAAAATTTTCTTGATTTTTATGGTTTATTTGATTTTATCTGACAAGGGCTGTGAAGTCCGACAAGAATGCTCTAAAAATATTTTTATTCACCTTTTATTTTAAATGTGTTTATTTGCTATTACAAATAGACCTACGAACACATATTATAGGTAAAAGTGAATATTAACAAGCTCTGAAAACAAATAAGGACATTACACTCGAAGGAAAATCTGTTTTCTAATAAAAATTTTAATAAAAGGCTTATTTTAGAACTTCTTTTAGCGAAATAATTGTATTATTGCATCTTTTTATTCTTTCTAGACTAAGTTGACGTCTTCACGTTGCTCCTAAAAGTGCAAGACCTCAATGTAAAGATAAAGACTCCCTTAAACCTGGCTTCTAGCTAACGAGCCTATGTTTTAGTCAGGGTTCAGCTACAGAGGTCATTAGTAGCTGCTTACAACCCGTCTTGCTTACTAATGAGCCATTTTTCTCTGAAGCAGAGTCCGAATTCTATTCTTTGATGCAGCCCTTCACTTTCTTTCTACCTTTCATTATTGAGTTGAAATCGAAATTCTGCAGCTGCTGTTGGAGGAGGTGGCTCTTTAAAAGTGATCTATGTCGTCACCGAAAAGAAAAAAAAATTCTTTTCTTTCCCGTGCAAGAACATTGGATTTTTGTACCAAAGAAAAAGTCATAAACTTGGATCTCTGCGATATTTATTTGCAAGGGAAAGAAATGATAATAAAAGAGCAAACAGAATGTTTATAAAATTTCATATAAGAGTACTATCAATTTTACAAGTATATTTATGCTTATACTGTTATTTATGGATGTTCAATAGATTCTTATGAGAGAGATAAAAATTTCGAATATTTTTGTACCTTTCTCCTTTTTTGAATTGTTTCCCATTTTCCTTTTGTACATATAGTGGATGTTTCATTTGTACTTACTACTTTCACTACTGTTGCCACTATAATTTCGTTTTAGGGAGAATTTTTTGATATGGTTAGACAAATTAATTTAAGTGAATTTAAATAAATTCGTTGAGTTAGAATTTCTTTATTATCTTTCCAATTCGCCTAAATGAACGTTTATTTTGTGTATGTGTATTTCCTTAAATATAATGTATTTTTTTTTCTTCCAGTTAAAAAGCAGATCACATGCAGTAATTTATAGCTCGGTCACTGTGTTGAACAAATGAATCAATGCAAATGCGACTTCTATGTGAAATCATTGATTACTTTCAATTTTAATTTTGGAATTATTATGAAATATCATACAAAAATTAGAAATAAAAGTCTTAATTGCAAATAAATACATTACACACTCACATACTTTTCGCTTACATACATTATTTTTCGATTGATTTTTCGATTCATTTTTTTAAATTGTATCTTTTTAACTATATGATAAATATTGTACTTGAATTCAATATTTTTTTTTAAAATTTTATCAATATTTATTCAAGGTTTTTAAGAATTTTAAACAATTTGTTCAACTTAAACAAAAATATATTATTTCGTGTTAAGCAAATGGAGACTGTAAGTAAACAACACATTTTATTTCCAGAAATCTATTTTCTTTTTTGAAGTTTTGAGTCGTCTTCTTTTTAAGTTCCAGTCTTTAATCTGGTACAATTTAAAATACCTCAGTTATCAATTGATTGCTGTTGTAAGTATTTCCGTAATAGTTCAATGTTTATTTTGATTTTGATTTCTTTATATTTTCAATATTATATTTCATTTTATACTTTTCAAATGATACTATTCCTTTCATTTTACTGAATATTTCTGCAGTTCATTGCTTAGTTAAACTTTCTTGAATTAGAAGTATCTTAGTTCCTACAATTTAAGAAACGATTATAATTATTAAGAAGTGAAATAAGAACTAAATAAATTATCCTGCTTATTAATTTTCTTTTAAAATTATTATGTTTATTTCATACAATTTATTAAATACTTTGGTTTCAAATACTATGAATTTAACCTGTACTTAAGACATTTCACCGTTATGCTTCAATAAAAGAATAGACTAATTTGTAATGTTTGAAATAAATAAATACACTCACGGACAAAAAAAATTTGCTCACCAAGAAATAATTGCTGGATCGTAACGCGAAACTTGACATGAAGGTACATGTCGGGGAGATATGCAAATGTTTTTAAACGCAGTGTTATTGCGCATTAAGTGTAGCCGGTAGATAGCATCTAACGTCGTTTTCCGTGGAGTATAAAACAGGTAACCAAAGCTTGTTTGAGGATGCCGAATCGCTTACAAAGTAAGAGCTGAGGTAGACATGTGATTACGCAGTTTTCGAAGACAACATGAGCAGCTGTTGCAGTTTGAGAGGAGGGAAATCCTTGGCATGATGGAAGCTGGTTGGTCAGCTAGGCGAATAGCTCGTCAATTAGGCATCTCTCATTGTGTTGCCAGGAGGTGTTGGGACCAGTGGATACGAGAGATGTCATTCCCACGAAGACAAGGCTCGGGACGCCCTCAACAGACCAGTCGTTGAAAAGACCATCACATCGTAAGAAATGCACGCCTACATTCAACTGATTCATCTGCCACCATCCAGGCACATGTAAAACCTTCACGAAGGGCCTCTGTGTCTCCTCGAGCCATACGAAGGCGCCTGGCTGAAAGGACATTTTGGATCGCAGTGCCTCCGCTTAGAGGAAACTCATGAGGAAGCGTAGCAGCGTAATGGAACCAGGTCGTCTTTAGCGACGAATCCAGATTTAATCTCATCATTGATGACAATCGTGTTCGTGTGTGTAGTCCCAGAGGCGAAAGCCTCAATCATGTCTTTGCTTTACAGCGACGCCCCGCTCCCACAGCTGGCTTGATGGTATGCGGTGTCATTGCTTAAAATATACGGTCATCCCCAGTACTGATCCGTGGCACCACGGCAGCTCAGCAGTATGTCCATGACATCCTGGAACCACATGTGTTGTCATTCATGCATCGGCTCCCAGGAGCCATTTTTCAACAAGACAATGATCGGCCTCATGCGGGAAGGATGTCACAAGACTTTCTTCTCACTGTTATGTTACTAGCCGTCCTTAGCCTGCCCAATCTCCGGATTTATCTCCAATCGAGCATATCTGGGATCATTTGGGACGGCGAGTTGAGCATCCTACGAGTTTGAACGAACTAGAGGAAATATGGAACGAAATGTCTCAAGACATCATACAGAATGCGTATACTTCAATGCCCGATCGTATCGCATCATGCATTCATGCTAGAGATGGTTGAACAGGGTATTAAATCTCCTTTGCCTTTTCTCCGAAATAAATGATTTTGTTTCTTTGATTTTCTAATAAATTACTTATATCAAAATAGTCATAACGTAAGTAAAATTACGTTTCATTTTGACGAATCATTTTTGGTGCGCTAATTTTTTTGTTCATGAGTGTAATTAATTTGTAATTGATTACAAAATTCATGTAAAAGGATGTAATATATATATATATATATATATATAGAAAGATAGATAGTAGCTATTTTATTGATTTTAAAATATGAATAAAATTTTGATTCATTACTCACACTTAAGTATGGAAATAATAAAAAAGGATTACTTAAAAAATAAATTAGATAATAAGTCACTGACAATTTTTAACATTCTGACATTTTATTACTATTCATTTTCTACATCATACAGAATAATAACTTTACCATTTGAATCTTCTATACATCAAGAAAATGCAATCACATAAGCATGTATATTTTGTTGTGCGGAATATCTTATTGGCTTTCATTTTTCAAGATATTAAAAATATTTGTCGTTTTTGGATTAGCTTCTAAAGGTTAACACATCGAATGCAACAAAATGTTAATTTTTTCACTTTAACATTTATTGAAATTAATCACATAACATACGCATGTAATAATAAGGACACATATATTTTAAGTAATCTGTAATTATCTTATTTTCATCCTGATATTACGTCTCAATCAAATGAGAACATTTTTCATTGTTTGAGCTGAAATCGAATAGAGGGCACTTGCAGCAGGGAAGCCCAAAGAGACACCTAAAGAATTGCATCTTCTAGGTGAATGATTTTCATTCCTCAAAAAAAGATAAATAGATTTAATTCCAGTCAACCTAAAATGTGTATCTGAAAAGACGTATCGGTCCCTGGAGATACCAAATAGTGCTATCACATCTCTCTAGGGATCAAGCGATTGTTAACCAGAAACACTGAACTTCGGAAACATGTTCTTTTCGTATTGACATATTTGTCTTGTATCATGCCAATCCCTTTCGGGGAAGAAATCAGTGATGCAGAAAATGGCGTAGGGTAGATGCTTCAGAATCAGGTTTTCTTCTTGATTGCTATAGGGTATCAAATATTCGTATTTAGTAAACACAGATACTGCATGTCACCTTTGCTTGCAAGAACTCTGTGATTGCCACAATTCATAGTAGCCTGGTTTGGTCCAATGCATTTAAGTTAAAATATATATGTGTGAGATATCTAAAACATTTTCCGGTATCTATTATGTGTAAAAAATAATGCAGTGTTATGTAGTTGAGATAAGGAATTTTTAACAAACATATAGGTGAATATTAGATTGTAAATAATATACTTCATAGAAACGAACATTCGATAAAATCAGTTTACTTTCACGTATTTTTCGTAACTATTTCACTCCACAGCGTAATTGTACGAAAGAAATGAGGAATTTATTAAACATTTAAAGGTGAATGTAATTGCAACTTACAAAATCTCATAAAAATATCCATTTAAAGAATACCTTTCATTTTCTTAAATAATATTTTTTAATCTTTTTTCTTGAGAATTGTTGAAGTTTTGTTTTGTATAATATATATATATATATATATATATATATATATATATATATATATATATATATATAATTCCTAGTTTTTTTTTCCAAGCTACATTTTTAAATAAATGGTTATACCGAGATGTGTAGCTGAATTCAACTGATATATTCAAAGGGGTGATAGTAAGCATTATAGAGGCCTTAAATCACCATAGAACATGAGACCGAAACCACGTTTAATAGAAATAATTCGCAAATAAGTTTCGAAGGGTGAGATATCTACATAGAGAGAAATGAAAAGAGCAATAAGAAGTAAGGAATATATTTATTACACATGAAGCATAATTACAATACGAATAATAAATCCCATTTCGACATCAGAAATGCAACGACAAGCGACTATAAATAGAATGGTTCTAAGTTGCAACCGTGTAGGTCGTAAAAAAGCGGATGATTGTCGGATTCGTTAGAATAAATCCGGAGAGCTGGCGATATCAGCTTACGGAGGATAGAACTTGGTACCTTCTGATCTGTATGCACGTAGCTTACTACCGGACCAAAATGATTCATTCGGAGACTCTTACTAGCATGTCGATACGTGAGCTATAGATACGTGAGATCCTCCACTATAGCCAACGATGTATCAGACACAAGATATTTCAGGCGACTGCAGTAGAAGAAATTCGAGGAATTGAAGAAAGGAAAGCGTAGAAGCAAAGCGACAGTTTCATCGCGTCTTGTTCACCGCCCGGTATTTGTAGCCTGGAGGTGAAATGGATGCGATCGAATACCTCGATACACCTCGCAATCGAAAAATGTGCTGGTGCATGAACAACCTCGTGCATGAACAGTACGTCATAGTGCTCAGTCATCGATACTCTATACAGGAAATCTGAGAGGGCGTAGTGTAGTAAAACTAAGTATTTTGTGCAATTGAAGCAAATAAGCATGGATATTTCGACATCTGTGTGTGTGTGTTTCGCAATGCCCCTCGTCTGGAACATCATCCTACAGATACTACTTTCACGATTTTCACTGAGTAAACGGGGTGTGCGACCACAAATTATACGCCGATTTTTCCCCATGCTTTCTACTATCACCCCTCCAAATTTGTCAGTTGAATTCCGCAGCTAGATAGAAATAGATATGAAGAGCTGAAAAAACATATGTATTTTTTATGAGAAGTCTCACATTCGGGATTTCATACAAGCAGTTGTAACGTTTATTTTTTGTATTGTAAAGAAATAAAATTAAAATATTCCTCTTTCCGTAAGATTTCTCTAAATGTAGATTCCATGTTTCTAAATTTACTTATTTTTGTACGAGGAACTTTTATGGTATCTAATTGTTAAAATATACTTAAGTTAATATTGTAAGAGAGAAAGATGGACAAATCTTTTTTTCCCTTTAAAAGAAAACTAGCTGCATAACCTGGTGTTGCATGGGCCCTTTTCGTGTTTATAACTTTTCCATGTTTTTTTTTCTCCAGAGGAATTCCGTTTTCATCTCTAGACGACAAGATTCTCGGCGGATTTCTATACAGGGTGGATCCAAATTCATGGTACACACTTTAAGGGTAGATGCAGGACACTTTTTAACAATCATTTATTATATAGCAATGTATGAGCCAAAGCGAAGCGGTGAGACACAAACAGAAGCAATAAGAGAAAAGAGAAATCGAGTTATTGGTTGGTTTCGTTGCGAGCCGGGGGCAGTAGATGTCTAGCCACCGTTCAAGATTATGCATATCAGTAGGAAAAAGCGCCATTCACAATTTTGCTTAAGTTTACGATGGGAGGCATTACGTATGCCTAAAATGCAGACATGCATTACGTGTACGACCGTATAAATGGTAACGGCAGAGATGCGCTACGAATGTAGCATGCGCAGTTTCCTGATCGATGGATGTAGGATCACAAACTTTTTCCGCGGTTACATCGTCATCTTCGTGAAGCTCGTTCCTTCCACGTCACCAGACAGGATTTTAGTAGACAAAGAGCTGTACGCAGTCCTCGCCAGAAAGAAAGCATCTTAAACGTTGTGAATATTAGACCACAGTCAAGTACAAGAGCTGTTGCTAATCACGTAAGTGTGAGTCGTCAGGCTGTTTGTAGAGTGTTAAGCGAAAATCGCTTACACCTCTGCCATTTTCAACGAGTACAAGCTTTGAATCTGGCAATCTGTCTTCTCCGACTGCCAGTGGGTGGTACAGCAATGTGAGCTGCAGCTTGACTTCATTGTTCATGTGCTTAATAATTTTGAAGAGTTATTTAACACATTACACTTGTTAACTACGCTTTCAATAATATTTTTTTTTCCTTTCATCTTTTATTATTTTTTATGTTTGTGTCTCAACTCGTCATTTGCGCTCATACATTAATCAACAAAAAATGATTGTTATAACGTCCCGTGTCTACCCTTAAAGTTTGTGTTATGAATTTGGGACCAACCAGTATTTATGTCACTTAAGTTCACCTTTTCAAAAATTTAATCTACATTTACCTCCGTTATGCACACATAGACTTCTATTTCCTCCGTTCTCTTGTTAGACAGAATACGGGGGTAGAGGAATCTTGCTGGCACTTTAAAGGAAAGTGCATACACATAATTTAAGAACTTTTTTTAAGTACATATTTTTATTTTTTGCGGGTTGCGATTTTAAGATTAAGTGTCCAAGTTTCAAGCATTGAAAACAAGCAAGTTTACTTTTGAAACAAAAAATAGGAAGAAAAATTCGTATGAAAAAAGCCTCGAAAGAAACCTGTTAGAAGAAAATTACTCATTTGCATACATACATCCATACAAAAAGACTAAACACAATTTTTTAATTAAATTTTCAACTTTCAGTTATATCACAGATACTAAGGTTTGACACCCTTGAAAAGTTTCTTGCAATTAATTTTTATGAACTGTGATTTTATAAAATGCTTAAGTCGAATTTCAAGTAACATAAAAAAACAATTACAAAAGAAAAATACAAATACTTGGAAATCTGGTTTCTTAAATCACCGAGTCTATAGTTCACTATAGAGCAAATAGTTTATTTTTAAGGACGTAAGCTTGATTGACTACAACTGTGAGATAACAATATAGATCGAATGAAACATACCATATGTGAAGACCTCAAATACCTTTCGGTTGCCTCAGAGAAGAACAATTATGAAATATCAATCTATGAACACAAATCTAATAATAATGCGTACATAATATTACAAATACGTTTCTTTCCATAAACTAAATTTTTAGTCTCATATTTTAAATGAAAACATCATTTATATATCCAGCATTTTACCCGATTCAATTACCTCTAGAAATCTTAGTTATAATTAAGTTTATTTTTACATATTAACAATTATATATATGTAATGATAAACTTACTGTATGACATAATTTATCGTGATGAGTGGTTGATTTAGCATGGTGAACCAATGGTAAGGTGTGACTGGTGGTGTGTGAATGATACTGTATTATCGAAGAAGCATGAATCTTGAAACTCTAATTTATTGCACTTCTTAAAATATATATGCATCTTACAACAATAAAGACTTTGCGGCATAAAACAGACAGAGGCAATACACTAAGCGTGGCAGCCGGCTGACTACATGAATACCGAGAGATGAGATTGATTGATTGATTGATTGAATATTAACGTCGCACTGTTCAGCTACACGAGGGCTTTTGTGGCGACGGACCACGTAATTTTGAATCATGGTCAAGTGACGTGGACGACACCTGAGCTGGCACCCCTCTCTCCTAACTACCACACCACACCAACGGGAGGATGTTTCAGCTCTCGACAGATTTAATGTGCATCGCTGCCCTACACGGCGGGTCTTTAGTGGTACTGGGCTCGATCCTGTGACAAAGCAAGCCACAGTCCGAGACCTATACCACTCGGCTACCGCGGCCACACCGAGAGATGAGATCAGAAGAAAAGAGAGCGTGTGATTTCTAGATCTTGATATTTACAGGCACCGAGATATCGCATGATTTAGGAGATGGATGGAGATAGTTTCAAAAGTCCCCCGTAGACGGGTAACCATTTAAAATAATTACATGGTTGTCCTGAAGGACTAGACATTAAATTATGTAAGACATATTAGCATTAAATTATTGAAGTTATTATATATATATATATATATATATATATATATATATATATATATATATATATATATATATATATATTAGCTATTATAACTATAAATCTAAGTGATGAATAGGAAAAAAGTATTGTTTCATTTGTTGTTATGCAATAATTTAACCACATCCTTAAGAGATTCCATTACTTTTTAAGAAGCAAGAGAATTTCGTGTTAATATAACAATGTGTAGATAAACTAATGTGTAACTTATACCACGATTCTTCCATGCTACTTTAATTCAAAAACTAGATTAAAATGGTTTTATTCACAATAAAAAAACTAGATTTCGGGAAAAACCCTATTAAAAGCAGCCGCACTTCTTGTTAAAAATTCTTGCGTTGTCAGTCTGCAATGCCATTTTCAATAGATTTTTACTTTCTTCAAATACTTGATTAAGTTTTCCGCGCTGACTATTAGCTTTCCCACAATAGTTGGAGAAACTATATTCATTACCCACCAAGTTATTTCAGACTTTTCTCAATCTTATTTGAAATTTAATCAAGTCTCCATTTTTCTTTATATGAATTTCCTCTTTCGTTCTTTGTATCTTTAGTTGATTATCTGTATGGTAAATTTCTTTGTCTAATGTGTTTGCTTTAGTTTGTTTTATAGAAATAATTTTGCTGATCTGCAAATTAGTGTAGGTTTATTGAAACGTATTTATTTTAGGTAGTTTATATTGCTGAAACAAAAAGCTAATAATAATGAAAAAGGAAAGCAGATGTTCAAGAAAAATAATTTGCTTTATTTGTTGTAAACAATATACGACATAAATGTGGGAGCGCATTACGAGCAATGTATTGGAATTTTTGGTAATTATTAAAGAAAGAATCATATGTAATTTGACTTAAATTTATTTTTTTAAAAAAGATTATAGCACGACAATTAATTAAAATGTCAGGGATTGCATGGGTTCTAGATTTTTTATGAATTTCTCATTATTAAATACGAAACTGTAAATAGTTGTAAAATATTTTTTATTTAAAATAGACAATAGCTATTCGAATCAAATAAATCAAATAATTTTTATAGTTATATATTTTTTACGATAACCTTCAAGATAGAAAAGGGTCATTGATTTGTTAGAAAATAGGCATACAAATTCATTCTGTTAAGCAAATAGTTTATTCTAATCCACTAATATACTAAAACAAATTTGCTTGCACACTATATTTAGATTTTTTAAATATATATGTGGAGAAATTGCAAAAAACCCACAATCATTTAGCTCAAAAATTGTAAGCATAGCTTCTATTGAAATATTTAATGTAATAAAAATAAAATTACATATAAATTGGGAAATTAATTTATATAGTATTAATTTTCCAAACTTATTATTTTTTAAATAGATAAACATTTAGGGATTTCGATTATCCAGTTTCATTGGCTGATCAGAGTGTAAAAATATATATAACAAGTTTTAGCTTATGTTTATTTGCTGGTATATCTCAATTAGTATTATTTAAGCAGAATAGCACTTAAGTAATAAGAAACATTGAATGGGACAATTGCTCTCTATTTTTTGTATAAGAATGTGTTGACTGATCTAAAGTATTTTATGCATCAACAAAAAATGAGACTTGAAAGGGAAAAATGTGTTTACATAAACATCATCGTATCGTGACCCTTTCCAGCAATATTTTCAATAAATCCTCTAAATTATGACCAGCAACAGTCAAGATATGGTCATTTGAGTTATTGACAAACATTTCAAAAAAATAGCAGATATTTCTCGCATCAGTGATGACGGAAGGAATAGCCCATCATTTAGAACCTGAGAAAGTCATTTCTAGTTCTATAAATGAGGATTTTCAGATAACACTCTCTCTATAAGAATTTATCTAATTTTGATAAATCCTTTAATTGGGGTGGTCATTGAACTGGTTCAAAATCTCCAATTTTCTGTGAGCCACACAAAGCATCAGAGTAATTGTAGACATCCATCTTAAAATGAACTGGCACACCATCATTCAAAATATATACACTCAGGAACATTGAAAATAGCGACCCAAGAAGGAAGCTAAGTACAATCGCGAAACTTTGCAAATAAGTACAGCGTAATGTGATATGCAAATGATCCAAGTTTTGTGCCAATACGCAAGCTCATACACGCCGAGGTGGCGCTACAATCAGGAAGAGGGTGCTGTATAAGCCAGCGCAAATTCGAAAATTCATAAACGTGAAGATTACCCGCCAATTGTAGGAAGATTTTGGTAAGCGAAATATGCCAGGTAAATGTGCTAGAAGACATTTCTCACAGTTAAGCGAGTTTGAAAGAGGCCTGATCATAGGGATGAAAACTGTAGGCTGATCGACACGCCGTGTTGCTGGCCAGGTGGATCGTTCGGAAAGTGCCGTTAGAAAATGTTGGGAGCAGTGGACACGAAAAGGTACCCACACGCTTAAAACCGGATCTGGAGCGACCAATAAGACGACAAGGAGAGAGGATCGAAAGATCGTGCGGCAAGCACTTGTGGACCCCACAGTGACTCGTTCAACGAGACGAGCAGACGTAGGCGTTTCAATTGTTCCGCAAACAATTTCCAGACACCTTGCAGAAGCAAATCTTAAATCCAAGCGCCCTTTCCATGCACTCCCTTTAACACCAGAACATCGGCAACTACGTCTACAGTAGTGCCAAACCAGATGAATGTGGAATGCCACAGATTGGCAAAATGTTGTGTTTAGTGATGAATCTCGGATTGTTTTGGGGACAGATGATAACCGTGTACGGGTGTGGAGGCGTCCTGGTGAACGGTATAATCTCCCCACTGTTCTACGTCACACTGCACGCACAGCTGGTGAAATACTCTGGGGAGGCCATAGCCTATGATAGCCGGTCCACTTTAACCGTGATGCGTGTAGACTTAACGGGCCAAAGTTACGTTGATGATATTCTTCAACCCCTTCTAGTACCTTTCCTAAATGGTCTCCCAGGGGCAATTTTCCAGCAAGATAATGCTCGTCCGCATACAGCAAGAGTTGCTCAAGACTTCCTACGTCATTTTCAGTCTCTTCCTTGGCCGGCCCGCTCCCCCGATTTGTCCCCTGTAAAGCAAGTGTGGGATCAGCTAAAACAGCAGATGCCATTGTGTCACTCTGTACATGATTTAGAGATGGCTGTTCAAGGTTTGTGGGCCCATCTGCCTCAGGAGAACATAAGGTGTCTAATCAACTCATTGTCGGACCGTGTGTCGGCATGTATTGCAGCTGGAGGTGGTCCAACACGCTATTGAAGTTTCCCAGTATTTGTGTCGTTGCACACCCTGTATTCGTTTAACTGTCTTGTTTTTGAGATCAAGTGAATCTCTCATCTGTGTCATTATGTGTATTTAATTTCGTTTCAATCCGATGCTGTTTTCTTGGGTTGCTATTTTCAATATTCCTGAGTGTATATATGTGTGTAAGGATACTTAAATTATATTTAAAATTAAATTCTCTATAATGCACTTAACTTTTATTTTTCATTACATCTCTTCAAGTATTAAAATAATCACCCAATTATTTCTCCGAAACGTATGGCCTAACCACTAAACATTTCTGATCCCAGATAGTTATATTTAAAAAATCTACATGTCAGCATAAACTTTCAAGTACACTCATAAAATCAAAGGTAATTCTTACACCTGGGTTTAAGTGGTAAAACACTTAGATTTCACTTTGGCGTTCTTATTTCTCTCTGATTCTTAGCGTCAGATGATGTTGAGAATTCATTGAATAAAGTGCCCTTTTAATATTCTGGCTCAAAACATGTCATATATATGAATAAAAATCGGAGCATGTAATAATTATGGAAAAAACTTTTTTTTGTCAAAATTTTTTATTTATAACATTAGAGTTATAACCAATTAGTAGAAGATATGTGTATGCTTAAAAGAGAATTGTTCGTAATACTCATACTGACATTCATAGAGTAACATTGTTGGGGTATACATGAGAACATGACATTTGCTGAGATAAATGCATGAGTATCTCTTGCTATGAAAAAACATATCTTCTATGTATAGTTCATGAACTAGAAGGTAAATTTCTGCTTGTAAAACATCTTTTGAGCATGATGTCTTTGAAATAATTGTGCTAGAACTGTATCGATACTTTAAGTTCGGTCTCGTTCAATTCTGAACCTTTTATAAAAACATTGCTAAAATTTTAAAAAAATGAAAAAAAAAGAAGGGGAATGGAGGTAAACCATACTTTTCTTTTCATATATTAATTTTCGAGTTTATTCCTCTATGTAATATGCATTTCACGTATTCTTATATTTAAAAGAAAAATGTTGTTTTAAAGAATTGTTCAGTAGCAGAAAGTGTTTGATCTATGAATTTAGAATCACTTAATTGTTTTAAAATAAATTCTTGTTCTGCTTATTAAAATATATCATTTCATTTTTCAATTCATCCTCTGTTTAAACTAATTTATCATGTTTAAACAATAAAAACCGACTTGATTCCTTAACATATCTAAATATATAAAAATGACTAAGCACGCACACATTATGTGAAATTCTTTTTTTCGAGTAAAATATATTATTCTTAAAATCACTCTTTTATTTTATTTTCGTTCTCCAAATTCAATTTTTCGTGATAAAAAATTCCAAATCATGTTAAGAACAGCTACTTAAATCTTCTGGGAGCACTTTTCAGGAACTACCCATGGTTTACAGCATGAATTTGAAAAGAGAATTTCTTTTTATTCAATGAAAAATAAAGTTCCACGCTATTTTATTTCATAGCATTTTCTCTCTTCTTCTTCCTCTCGCAAAGATAGTATTTGAAGCCTCCTTTATGAGCTGAAACTCGTGGTCAATTGGTTTTTATCGCCTAAAGCAATTTTATTCTTATACCTTTCTGACAGAAGAAGTCGCACAGCAACATGTGACACAATGCTCATGTAAAGTGCATACTAAAAAAGTTTATTACTCAACGTTTTAATTTCTACCGTAATATTTCAGTTTTACGGCTTAGAATCTCAATGGACCAAGTAATATTTAACTCTATTTAAGAAGTCTTTATATTACCAAATCATCAAGTGACCCGAAAAGAACGTTTTTGTTTGAGTAGCTTTTTTTCTTCTTATGAATACATTTCATGTCGGTTCATTAAAAGTAAATGATGAAAATGACTACGTAAAAGGAATAAGAACCCGTTTAAAATAAAGCATCTTTTAAATGTCACCATTACTCTGGAAATAATAATCATTGGGGAGTATTCATGATGATATGTGTTAAAATAATGAATGAAGCAAATGCGAAAGTGATGAGTCTTATTTTTTTCATACTAGCTTGTGAAAAAAGTTGAATTACAAAATAAAAAGTTTCAAATATATTGTGTTTCATGTTAACTGTTGTTAAATAAAAAGGGAGAACAGTATATATATATATAATATGCGTTATAAATATAAGATAAAAAATCCAGTGTAACAAATTGTAGCCCTATAATAATAAAATATTAACACAGGGATTCTGATGCAGATAAACACATAATGATTTTTAAAACTTTGTATTCTAATTATACATAATTTTAAATGATAATAGAAATTATTACTCTATTTTCATTCTGAACTGTGTTTCTAGAGGCGTTGCTTACAAGTACTTCTGGAATTATAAATCATTTGTCTTCGAATGAAGGTATTAAATATGTATATTTAATACCTTTATAATATATGTATATATATATATATATATATATATATATATATATATTTGTATGTATATATATGTATAATAATTCCAATAATTTAATCTGTAATAGCTCTTGAACTATTTAATGCCCAGTCCTTCTGGACAACCGTGTAACTATTTTAATTGGTTACCCGCCTACCGGGAACTGTTGAAACTACATCATTCCACCTACGAAATCACGTGATGTCCCGCTGAATATAAATAGCAAGACTCTGGAAATCCTGCTCTCTCTTTGCTCTGTAAACATGTAGCCAGCTGGCTGCCACGCTTTGTGTGTTTGTTGTATTTGTTATGTGCAGTGTCGTCCATATTTATAATATGTCTATGTGTTTCAAAATGTGAATAAACTGGATTAACTTTCCAAACTGCCTCTTCAATACTACAGTAATCATCCATTCTCTACGACAAATTATGCCACACTATAAGTTTTATTATATATTTAGGTGTGTGTGTGTTTTGTGTGTTATGTGTATGCATATTAAATGTACAAACAAGCTAGGAAGCCTAATAAAAATACTTAGAAATATTGCTTACAAACAGTTTCAATATGGGAGTAGAAAACTGATATATTTTTTTTTTCAAAAACAGCTTCAAAGTAATTAGAATGGAATAATAATGAGCTAATATTGTCTTTTCTTTTCTCGGTGAATTGAAACTCTGATTTAAAATAGTGAAACCCTTTAGCATTTTTTATGAAAATCTTTGTGATTCTGCTGAGTGATCTAAGTATTCAAAAAATATTCGTATTTATTGCATAACTTTTTCCGCATAAGTCATTTAGAGGTTTTTTACAAACTCAATTCAATATTATAAATATATATTATTTTATTCTGCTGTAATTTCAATAAAATGTTGCAAGAGAGTGTTGCTTAAAATGCGTCATTGTAAAAAAGAAACCATTGCATTTACCTCTGGTTAAAGTAATGATTAATTATTATAAAGCCTTCTTGTCGTTCTCTTCTAAACGCATTGATTACTTTACTGCAATGAATTTGTTATTTATTGACATGCATACTTTGCTTAGGAAGAAGTATGTCTGTCGAAACAATGGGTGTTTTTTTTTTTTTCGGTTTTAGGGCTACATCTTATTAAGTTGTAAAAATTTAATTCGTTTACCCAAGAAATAAAATCCATTGTGTTTTATCTCCATAGTATGTTTTAAAACGAAAGAACTCAAAAAATTATTGTTGTTTCTAAGGATACCCGATTGATAGGATCAACCATGCCTTCACTGGTTTTCCAACTCAGGCTCTAATGCATAATTTGGATGGCAAATAGAAAGAAAATGGTAGCACTGGCAATGAAGTTGATTTGCAAATGCTTAGGAATTTATAGATGTCATGAAACAATTTACATGTAGCTATTTGTCTGAACCAATACATTTAAGTAAGGAATTTTTACGAGTACAAAAAAAAATAAGGTATTCAAAAGAAATTCCAATTATTTGACCTAACAATGAAGAATTCTGCATCACTTTTTAATCATAAATGCTATTTCTTTTAATAAAGTGTAACAGTTTTATTCGAGAAAAACCTTTTAATAGCCTGCATTCAAAGAAATTATTTTTTAGGGTTAAATATGAAAAGATATAATATATATATATATATATGCATATATATATTTATTTTCGTAGTTCAACTAATAAGTTAAATTTGATATTCATATAAATTAAAGTCAACTAGTTAAGTATGGATTTTACCTTAGTTTTAATTGCGTTACCTGCAACGATTAAGGTATCCGACTACGTTCAGAACCTTGATTTTAAAAAAGCGCATAAATGAATAATTTTCATGATATTTAGTGTCACTTATATTAGAATACATGTATAAAATTGTTTTAAGGCTATTTTGAGGGAAAAAAATATTTAAATACAATATTTTGGCAAAAATATTCAAAATTTTCTCCTTTTATAAAAAATGTTTCTAAAATAATAATATTTTGCTTATGTAAAGTAAAGACTTCTCCAGAGGGTATAAACTATTTTTTTTGAAAAATTCGCTTTATAATCAGATTTAAAGCCAATTGAAATAATTATCGGCGTTTTTTTATGAAAATTTCATCTCTCTGTTGTCGTAAAGCATGGACAAACCCTCTTATAAGTTATATATTTCAAAAATTCTAGTTGAGCCTCTGTACAGAGGTCTGATCTATATACAGGCAAAACATTATTAAATTACAAGCATTTTTTACAAAAGCAGAATATTTTAAAAATTGGTCAGTTTATGTTCATTTTTTGTCAGAATATTGTACTTAAATAATTTTTTATTTTAATGATATTCTTAAAACAATTGTACTTACATTTTCTAATATAAGTGACTCTAAATATTATAGATATTATCCATTTATATGATTTTGCAAAATCACGGTTCCGAACGTAGTCGGATACCTTAAACCTTTTTAACTGGAATTCCCAACGTCTATACATTTTTTGTTATTTATTGATTCATCTGTAACTCTTAAAATTTGTTACTTTAATTTATAACATTCTCTACAGTCTAATAACTCAGCATTTTTTGAAATTGAAAAAAAAAAATACAGCGTCACCAATTGAAGCAAAAAAAAAATATAAGTGGATTGAAAAATAATTTTACTTCCTCTATATTAAAACAGTTTCTTTGGGGGTGGGAGAGAAAGTACTTCCAAATTCAGTAAAGTATAAAAAAGATTAACTTACGCTTGCATGCTCATGGAACAACCCATAACTTGCCTGTACTTTACACAACCATTAAGCACAACGAAAACAGGACACTAAATTACCTCTTTTTCAAACAATTTTTCTGACACTTTCTCAAAACACCCTAAAGAATATAACGCTCTGGTTCCAAAGTAATTTCACGGCTACCTCTAAGCACACTTCTATTCCTTCTTCAAGCATTTTCTTTAGGCTCTTCCGTAGCTCATCTTCTTTACTTTTTTCCCCCTTGCTGTTCTTTCCATTGCTCCGTCGCACGAATATAATCTGGGCTTTCGTGACCCTTCCATCTGCACAAAGCGCTACTAACAAGCAGTCTCTCGCCGCTCTGCACATTTCTAATGGATTTTGTGTCGCTGTGGTGAAGGTTGTGAAGTTTATGATGAATAACTTTCCATAGTATCAGTCTCTGTAGAGACTACAGTAAGAGGTGTACTTTGAGGTGTTACAGGACATTTGGAAGGAATGAGAGTTCTGTTATTCTGTTGAATTACAATATTACTGCTATTAAGGTATGGTTTATCTTTTGGGTTATTTCACAAAGGATATATTGGAGAAATTTCTTCATGGAAGCAACTTAAAAGACAATTATTGTTAAAAATTATCTTCATTGAAGAATTACTCGGAAGTAATACGAACAAGCACCTGTACATGGTCATGACCATGATTCTTGGCAGATATTATTCCTGCCAAAAACTCAGAGAAGACTACAATTTTAAAACTTTTTTTTAAATAATTCTATCCAGTTTAATTGAAAGAAAAATACAGATTAGGAAATAGTTCTATATGCTGAGTGTAATTAATTCTCTCAAAAAAGGTGATACAATTATTAAGTAAAAAAGTAGAAATAAAAAAAGTATGATATTAAAGTAAACAAAAACACGAAGAGAGTGATCATTCTTTCTTTTAAAAAAGTCATAATTGCATTGCATAAATAAACAATGTTGGAATATGTTACGATGTAAAACGTATTTAAAAAAGATTCTTTTGTATTTCTAATGAATTTTCTTGTCAGACAATGGATTTCATTTGAATTTTATTAGATAAGTGAAACTAAAATCATTATGCAATTCAATCAAATATAAAAATTAAATATACAGATAAATTATTTTTATTTAAGTTTTTCTTACTGATATAGACAATGAAGCTTATATATTCTGCTATTTCAATTAAATACACATAAATATAATTCGAATTAGAATCTTAATATTTTATAAGAATCAAATTTCGTAACGATATTTACATTCCTGCAAAGTAATTTTTTTCATGTTATTCTGTAATTTTTTCATATTATTCTGTAACGAAAAAATTTGAAAATCATCTGAAGTCAGTAAATGTATATATATATATATAACGTATTATTACTATTAAAGTAATTGTTTAGTATTTAAAAATAATAGTTTTAAAAATTATTTTAAATAAATTATAATTTCCTATTTTTATTGCAAAGATTAATTTAATTGTTATCGAAATACGAATTACTTGATTTATGTTACTATATTTTGTTCTCAAGTTCTACTTGGATATCTTTAAATTCAATATATTTTGAAATTTATCTTCCACAGCATTTTAAGTATATTCATGTAAATAAATTGGGGAATATAACGGTAAATATTCTGAAGTTTAGAATTTTTTTTCCTTGGACTGCAGATCATAAATTATTAAAAAAGTTTTTTTCTAAGCCAAAAGTTGTTTGCCAAAAATAAATTAAAAAATTTCATAAATCTGAAATAATATTAAGTAAATTCTTAATATATTTTTAAATGTTGATAAAAGGGGAAGGTACACACATTAAGAATGAGAACCATACAATACAAATCACTCTTACAAGTTTAGTTCAGTATAGTTTACATACATTCGTTTTGAAAGATTTATGAATCAGCTAGATAATTCCAAAATGGGTATGCGGGAGAACATTAAGGTTTAAAAATTAGAATTCACATCGAAAGAAAACATTCCTTGTTGATCATGAACTATTTAGTAAAAAATAAAAATAAAAATATTTTTAAGTTCTACTCTAAGTGTTTTTTTAAAAAAAAAATATCCAACATACTCATCTGAAATATGTTTCTCTGCAAATTAATTAGTTATATTTTTTTTGAAAAATTCGACAATATGTCAGTAACATTAGAACAATTTTATAAATAACCCCTTTATCGCTGATTAATAAAGTACGCGATTCGTCCTTAGAAGACTTACATATACATCCATGGCAGTTAACGCATTGGCTGAGCGAGAAGTAAGAATACGCCGGTGAAAGTTAAGGTGTTGAAACCTTCCTTGTTTTTCATAGGTAGCATATTATAGACGTTTAAGCTTCAGTTATATATTTTAAATAAATACATCAACTATGAGATAAATTACCTCTATGTTCATTGATGAGTTTTATTTGTTAAGAAATATTCCAAAATAAATTATACATTATCGTTAATTAATTTTTAAAATGAATTAATTTAAAGCAGTTTTTGGCTTATTGTGATTTCTCTAATGAAATATAATGAGACATGCATCAGAGAAAATATATATTAGAAGCTGCATTCATACAAAACACATTTACATGTCCTTTTATTTCCCAAACTCATCGAAGCAAACATTTTAACTCATAATGCCACAAATATGCAACAAACTAACGGACCTTATCTCGCAAACATGTTTAGAGTCCTTGACATGACTTGTTTCGGAAGCTGCCTCAATCAATCATCCAGATGAAAAAAAAACACGGAGAATCTAAATTTTCCATGTCCCACGCGGGCCAATTAATGTCCATGTAGAAGCTCACTTCTTTCTTTATTCCTTAGACTAAAGCGTGGAAACGACAGGAAGACATTAGTACGACTCGGTTGTAAATCCTAATTCCTACTCACATTTCTCTTTGCCATTACAGACTCCATCATTACGCTAGATGTAACGGAACAGTCACATTTGCAAATCTCCCCAAACCAATTAGTGCAGATGGCAGAGATTTATTAACGCAAATCATAGATCGATATTGTAGTCAAAAGAGCATTAATTATTCAAGCAACTGAAATATTGAGTTTGAGTTAGTATACTACCATCCAAGAAGTTCTCAATATGTGTTTTTTTTGCTTTCAGAAGAAACTCATCGAAAATACAGAGGTAGATAAAAAATCAAGTTAAAATACTTTGGACGCGTTAAAATAAAAGAGATTAAGACGGGTTCCAGATAACATTAATTTTAGCTAAGATAGTAGAATGAATGAAATAGTTAAGAGATAAATTTAATTAACATAGTACCGAATTGAAAGTAGAATAGATACATTCTTAAGTTTAAAAAATATATTTACATGTGAAAATAGAGAGAGAAATTGAGAAAATATATTTCACACAAATTTATATTGAATATAGGAGAATATTGTATTTATCATATATCTATTAGCTTATACTGTTATTTAATAAATAATATTTTATACATATGACTTAATTAAGCCCCAAAATTAGTTTAAGTTTATCAAATATAATTTATTTAAAGAATGAACACTTAAATATATTTTTAACCTTTCTGCCATGTTGATAAAATGTCTATTTGTACTTGTAGAGCTTATAGTCTGGGCCTTATAACATGTATTCTTTTGAGTTCGTTTTATACTATATTAGTAAACATTATTCTAAACATATTCTAGCTAGCTGATATTTTCCTTTCTTATTTTAACCGACATTCGGCAGTCTCTGGATTCCTTATAAGATTTTGAAAACATTACAATAAATGAAGCAATTCATTAGTTTTAATTATAATTTCATCCTCAGAAATTACGCAAGTACAGATACTGCATTTATTAACAAATATTATAGTCTCAGTTTTCTATACTTTTAAGGAATACATTATTTGAAATTTCTTTTTTAACTATTCTGTCATGGAAAATTTTCTAATGTGCAGCTGTTAGCTTCAATCAATCTGTGAGAAAGATGTTCTTTTTCTCCTCACATTTCTAAAATTCTAAATATGTGTTATTTTTCCACTTCATTTAGAAAAAAAGACTCCTTTAGAAAGACTATTTTCATTGCACAATGGCTTGACATGCATAACACAACAAAAAACATTAATTGGAACTAGGACAATCATATTGTAAAATAAATACACAGAACAACTTTATGTTCCTCTTTAGCATGTTTAAGTGGAAGCTAGTTTGTCTACAATATTTGCAACATCTCTAGTTTGCTTATGGAACAAAAAGGTTCTTTTCCTTTTTAGGGGCTGTCATGAGAAAACTGGATAAAAATCATCTTTTTATTTTATTGAAACACATGATTACAGGGTTCTTTTAGCTTCAAAACATATGTCTGGCCCTAAGAAATATCTGCAGCAAATGAAATATCCAAATCACCGGTTGCCTTCAACTCATCGTTGCTTTCTTCATCAGTGATTATTGAATTCTAGTGAAAGCTTTTTAAACAGCAGCAAAACTACGTTTACGAATCACCATGTTATATTGCTCTTTAAAAATGGGAAAACACATTCAGCATGAACCGGTTAACCGTCAAGATTAAAATTTGCAATATTAAAAAAAATATATTCTCATTTTGTGATAAATGTAACGTTATTCTATGGGAATGATAGTTGGCATAGTGCAAGTTCAATAAATCCGATATATTGACGAAAATACATAGAAAGCGCCAATTAATAATGAAACACTCCAATTACATGTTATTTTCCACGTGGTAAGATTACCCTTGGGGAAAATTGAGTTTTACAGGAATGTTTGTTTTTCAGCATGTATGGGCTTGAGTAAAATAATGACAATTATGTGATGTGAACAGGGTTATCACCATTGCCATTGATGAAAAATTTGGTGAAAAATTATGAAACTTCAAAAAGTCTGTGGAATCGTCCCTTCAGGAAATTTCCATGGTGCTATATACGGGATCTATGAGACGATGATCTCGTCCGTCGCGATCAGACATGCGGACAGATAGATTATACCTGATTGAGTCACTGCTAATGGAACTGCTCTAAAAATTGTTTTAGAAGCACTTTAAAGCTTGTTTATAAGGAATGTGTTTTTTTCATTATTGTAGGTAACATCCTTTAATATTTTTGTGTATATACGTCTTTTAGTTTTCGTGTAACGATTTCTTTGTCTACGTCAAATAAAATAATTGTGGTCTTCGGAGGCTTTCCCCCATTGTTTCTTCATTCAGTACACTAAGGATATATATTGGCTGAATAACTATTAAAATGAAGTCTATTAACCCTCTGAGTGGTTAGCTTCCTCCTGAAAAGTTATTCCGAAAGCGTTTACTCTTATTTTCCCATTCGCTTTAAAAATGCAACATACTTCTTTCCTTTCCCCCTTTTAAAACTTGGGAGGTCGAACGGGGACAATTTTATGACTCAGATCGGTCCCTTTGTAAAGTAAGAACCAAGAGATCAATCGTTTACAGCTAGCTGTCAAGTTGCCTTGGACAATCTTGTTTGAAAGTTGTAGTGCAACTGGGTCGTTTCCCCTATATGTTTAGTCACAGTAAAATTAAAACAAAATGAACGGTGGAAAAAAGGAAATAAATAGTGTGTTAGAAGTTGAAAATAATTATATTTTCTTCAAACAAAATTTATTTTTCTGTCATTTTTTAAAAATTAAATATGTATATATATATATATATTGGTATTGCTATTTGAACCAGAAAAAAGCATCCTGTATTCATTTTTGAATATGAGAGTAATAAAACGCGCTCACTTTCCTGTTTTTTTAAAAAAAGTAATGAGGTAAAAAGAGCGAAGACCCTATCTCTTTTTTTTAACAATAAGACAATAAATGGCGCATACGGTGATATACATACGATGATTATATTTATGAAATAAAACCGATCTTTCTCTATTTAATTGTATTGTTAATTTAAAATAACATAAAACAGATTTCATTACTTTTAATTTATTTTAATTAAAATAATATAAATGATATTTTTATGTTAACTGAATATTTTTCGGAAAAAATCTAAATTTTCATTCCTAGTGTTCTCCTTTTCGAACTTCTTGTATTAAATAAAAATTTCTTTTCTACATCGGCATTTGTGATGGACATAACACACATTTAGTCAATAATTTTTAATTGAAATGGGGGATATACTTCTTCAAATGCGCATGACAGTACTTCTAACGATATTCTAATCAAGTTAAATTTCTTATCTTTCTCTTTCTTTTATTACAAGGAAAAATGTCACACATCGATAACTACATTTTCACACAATTCAGTTATTACAAATTCTATTGTGACAAAAGTTCTCCCTAATTAATTTTGTCTTTCAAAACAGTACACTTAAAACAATTTTGTTCAGTGAAGTTAACCGGCAGTTCCACAATGTATTCATACCAAATTTTAAAAACAATTTTAACATTTGGAAATGTATCCTGTATTAAATTTTTGGAGTATACACAAATATTTCCTGCTGTATGGAAGACATAGTATGAGATGTGGTGTGTGGTTTTGAAAGAATGTTTTCGTACGTGTAGACTATTTTTTTAAAATTTAAATATCAATAAAGCTGATCATATAACTGCAAATAAGCCTTATATTAATGTGTGCTGGTATCAAAGTAAAACACTTTACAATATTAAACAGCCTATGGGTTTATACTCAACATCAAACTATTCGCAAAATGGCTTACAACTTCTATTCAAATTGTAATGAAACTGAAATATAAATATATCTTACTGCAGTCAAAAATATTCATAATATGTAAATATCCTATTCCTCCACTTATTTCAGTACATTTTAAAAACTGTAGCTGAATGCAATTTTTTATATTTATAAACGAGACATAAAAGCTCACACGGTCGTAAAAATGTCTTTATCATTTTTAAATATACTACTTTAAAACGTATATGGATTGTAAGATCAGTTCTAAAATCCTAAAAGCATTTAGAGGAGCAAAAAACATATAATTTTGGAATGATCAAAATTTTAATATAGTACACAAATATACATGTTATTAAGCAAATACATTTGAAAAATCAAACTTCCTTCTGAAATAAACGTAATTGAAAGAAAAATGTTTTATTGCAAATTAGTGGAAATGCATCTTTATCTAAGGGGTATCCCCAAAGTAAGGCAATCCTGAAACTTAAAACTCAAACTCAGTGGCACAACAATCCATGAGGGCCAGGAACTACTATGCCCATCCCAATATACGTGGCCATTGGGCGCTGAGGTGCATGAACAGATGTCCCGATTGGGTCGTCTGTCTGAAGAGAGACCTTCAGTGTTTAAGACCCGAAGCAAGCTTGGTACTCATTTATCAACCCACTGCAGTGTAGATGAAAGGCAAAGTTGACCTTGCCCGTTTATAGAACCCGAATCAGTGGTATAGAATCATGACACACTTAACACTCGACCCTATTCGATTAAAAATAAAACTTGATGTTCGAATCATATACAATTCCCTAATGAATGAGGGAGTCCAATCTTTTTTCATGTAAACTGTTTGGACGGAAATGGTTAATTATGAACATTTCACAAGTTGCATAAATTAAAATTAACTGTTATAGTTTACTTTAATTTTTGAGAATACAAAAAGTGTATTTTGGCTGCACGAATTAATTTTAAAAGGAATACCGTTACGAAAAAGTAGTACAAATCTATCTAAAGTATGGTTGGTTACCTTAGATATTGTCAAACACAACAAAGTATTGGGAGCCAATTCCACAATTCGTTGTTATAAAAATGTATGGAAAATTACAAGACTTAGTTTTTGCATTTGTAATTTATATATTTTTTTCCTGAGAGATTTAAAAGCTAGAGCGGCATCCATCAAAACCGCGGTTCCCTCTCTGTTTTTCCAGATTGCCCCTCACTAAGCCGGCTTTGCCATAGTAAGTGAAACTGCCGTATTTTGTTTGTCAAGATCAGTTTATAGTAGACTGCTTTTTTCATGTATTTTAGATGGTCGTTTTATATTTTCTACATAAATATCTTAATGTCTGAATTAAAAATTACATAAAATTCTTGACATTCGCATCAATGACCATTATAATTTTTATTAGTATATGAATGGGTCCTCAAACGATTACATGACTATTATTAACATATTATTTTAACCATTTAATTAATAGTAAGTATAAGATAACGCACACAAATTGTCTGAACTTTAAAATAAATATTTCGAAAACTACTTCAGATATACTCAAAATTTTTCATTACTACGCTTTAGCTTCTCAGGTTTGCTTCTATGAAAAACTGTATTGAATATTCGTCGATTTTTTTTTGTATATTTTTTGCTCTTAGCATGCAGTTTTCAATTGAATTGTATGAAATCTTCGAAATATATTTAAAAATACCAAAGAAGCTATATAATAAAATTCGAAATTTATAATATTCTCAAAGAGTTGCTAGAACTTATGGTAAATAATTTTTAACTCCGCAATGCATTTTTTTTTCGAAATTTCAAATGGAATTTCTATCATAAAATTTCTAGCTTTATAGGGTCGAGATTTCAAAAAATATCCAGATTTTAATTACTTATTCAGTTTGCCTTTAAAAAAAGATAAATGTTGAGGTATTTTGCAAAAATAGATATTTGTGAAGAATAATTCGAATGTTTTTGAATCGCTCGAATTTAAATTTGATTTTATGTTTAATTATATGCATAAATGTCTACTCTAAATGTTTCCGTATATTTTTGATTACCATTTATTCAAACATTCAAGTTATATAAAAAAATGTGGGAAAATCTTCATTCATGTTGTCTTTGATGTAAATTGAAGTTCAAGCACTTAAAATTCAAATATAATTCGGTGTATTTTAAGAATATATAACTGAAAAATGTACGTAAACTTCCCTGAACACTTGGGCTTTGAAATCTAAAGAAAATACTAATAGATTTTAATTAGTTTTTTCCGTTATTATTTTTATCAAAGTGTAAGAAAATGTTTCAAATTATTTGATGAAGTTTAAATTTATTCATTTTTAGTGGTTGGAAAGTTGAAAAGATTTCAAATTTTAAAGTGTTTGTTGTTTTATTAATTTTTTTGGCATCTTATAATGAAATAATCATGTTTCAAAAACTGAAAGCATTGATTAAGATAAGAAAAATGAATCGAAAAATATACTTTAAAAAAGATAATTTGGCTAACTATATAAAATAGCAGATTGCCCTGACACATCCTAACTTGTTACAGTTTCAAATTAATATGAAACCAAAAGGGAATTAATTGTAACATATTTTACTTATACGTTGGGACTTTTCAAAACTGTTAAAATACCAGCTAACAAACAAACACTTCCTGGGGTCTAAAGAAATTTTCCCCCGATTTCTTACGATTTCTCCAGGGTCAAAACACGGGGTTCCCTGCCAGCCATAAAACTTCCTATCAGTGTCCTGCTGTGTTGCTTCCACCGTCTCTAATTATCTTTCAAGATGTTAAACCTTTAAAATGGGGGAAGGATTTTAGAAATGTATGGCTAATCCGCTTTTGAAAATGTTACTTGAAGGCAAAAAAACCCGTGCAGTGCATTTTTGAAGTTTTTTACAAGGACGGAATTTTCCGTGCTAACCGCTTGGAGGGTTAAAAATATTATACTGGGTTCACTGGCATTTATATGTATGTTAAAAAAAAAATATTCGAGATTCGACCCAGACAGTTAAAATAACCCTTTTCTTTCTTGGTGAATTAAAAAAAATATCTACTACTTCAAAAGCATTACATATTAATAGGGTGTAGTTCTGCACTTTTGAACAATCTGAATTAAAATCTGTCGATAATATTACACTCCCGAAAGATTCACTTCAGACGCATGACGAATCAACCCATACGTGGTGTTGGATGAATACAAATCAATTTTCCATTATATCGTCTCGGGACGAAGAGTGTATCTAAGATTATAATAAACTGAATATTAATTTAAAATAAATATCATAAATAATTAAAATACATTATTTTGTGTTATTTAATTTTTGTTCATAAACAATTACAGCTCTTTCTGATTTATAATAGCATTACAGACGATGCTTGTATATTATGATAAAAATGTAATATAAAACTAATTTTTATAAATAAAATTCACTAATTTTGTAAATTATATATCTAACACTATTATTTAAATTAACCAACGACGAATAATTGTGTTTATCACGCGTTAAAAAGGAGAACAATTGTAATTTATGATATAATATTGGTTTGTATAGAGAAAAAATGATAGCAAATGAGTTTTAAAAAATTATATTTTAATAAGCCATACAATGAAAATTGACATTTTTTAAATGAATTTATTAAGAACATGTCATTTTAAATGAGCCATTTATTTTCTCGGGTATTGGAAAACAGTAGTGCAAAAGATATAGATATAAATTAAAATTTTTCATAGAAAAAATATTACAGAAACGTTTATTTTAATACATATATTTAAGAGGACTTGGTGCCCCCAAATGACCTACCTATCGTTTTTTTATTTTTATTTAATCTTATTCTTTGCATTATTATCTTTGGATTGATATATCGATTGCCCAAGTCGGAAAATTAGAAGTTGAATCAAATTTCATTTGAAAACAACTTAGGCAATTCAGTCATGCCTCCTTTTTAGAAAAAAAAGCTAAGAAAATCGTTATGATAAAAAAAATCTATTTTATAATTAGAATTAATAACTGTAAAAAAAGAATGTGTAATATATAAAGCAGACTATTTCTGAGGCAAATACTATAATGTAATTTTTACTTCTTTGTGAAATGTGTGCTTGTAAAATTTTTGAATTAAGGCATTTTATATTAATAATTTCATAATTTCAGTTCTTATTCCTAATATGTTTTTCATACAAATGCAATACTTCAATATTATGTGAAGAAAAAAAAACTAAACTTTCTGTCGTAACAGAAAAAAAATATTTTAACATTTCCTTGAATTTTCTTGTGTACAATTAATACCTTCTTAAAATTGATCATTTATAAAAATATACGGGTTGAGAAAATACGAAAATCGAATTATTTTAAAGAAAAATATATAAATAATACCTTAAACTAGTATTTTAAGTTTATTTGAGCTTACTATATTTTTTTTTCAGAATTATAAACTTTAAAATCTTTTTTTTCTTAGTTTGTGTTTTTCGAAACATTAGTGCATTCAAAATGTTACTCCTTCTACAACTATTTACCAATCACTTCCATTTTTTTCCTGTGTGTCGCATATAAAGCATGTAACAAAATTAGGGATTCATTTTGCTGTAAACTGAATATTTTTTTAAAAAATTAAAATGTAACAGATATTCGCTTTTCATTCATTTTTAGCATGCATATCAATATTTAATTTATTTATTTGTTTCAAAAACGAATTAAGTTATTGTAAAATTGACCTCTAAAGTTGTTTATAATATCCATAAATATATTACAAAAAATTCAGGTAAAAAAAATTAATAATTACAGAAAGAGTAGGATTTTAAAAGTTTCCAAATTTTCTTCAAAAAATTTAAATTTTCAAAATTGTGTGCAAAATATGTGAAAAATTTCATCTCGTATCATTTTCTTGAATAGAAGCATTACATAAAATGTTAAAATATAATTTTTAAATACGTAAAGAAAGAAAGTAGTTCAAAAGGTACCAAGTCCTTCTTAATGCAAACACTGGAGTAAAATAATTTTTAACATGTGTTTTCCAGATATTTTAAGTTATTAAGCGTGACATTTAAAATAAAATACTTCGGAAGGGATACTTGTATAAAATTTTCTGCAGCTGGAAAAAATTTTAATTAAGTTTTTATTTTTATTCATCCTAAAATGTGTTTGCGCGAAACCAAATAAAGTCCACTAAAATGATGAAAAAATATGTGTGAAAGAAATAACACACAAATGTATGTATTTCTAATAAGTTGTATGTTTATGACGTCCAAATTAAATTAAAAACTAATAGATAAAAAATACTTGTTTAAAAGGTAGTGATATATCATATTGATAAAACGGCAAATATATTGTTTGGAGTATTTATTTTAATTAATTCATTTCAAGTATAATGTCTGTACATCAATTCAAAAACGAGTATAAAAAGAAAAATAAATAAATACAATTTTTTGTTCCATTTGAAAATAAAAACCTTTACAGTTTACTTAGACAATTTATTAAAAAAACTCTTCATCTAAAATTTATTCTCTTACCTTAATATTAAATGATGTTACAACTACTTATTCAATAAAAATAGTTTCAAGTAAAAAATATGTTAATTAGGTTTCATGTTGCTTGTAATTAATGAAAAATCCAGGAAATATAAAGATACATAATAAAAATATAAATAAACGAACATTAATTGATTATATTTCAAATATTCTTGGGAAATTTTCATTAAAAGTGATGATTGGTTACCAGAAGAAAAATGTATTAAAAGTAATGCGGAAAAATTGTGTGTATGAGTACTTACACAGATTTTTATAATTAATGTAGATTTGATAAAACTTCCGTGATTGAGTACAAAATATTATAAAATAAGGAAAATAACAATGTTTATATAAAATTTTGTACCCACATTTGTACATTATATATGTATATGACTTAAATGAAATGTGTGGAAATTTTAGTATTTTGAGCTGATATATTAATATGTAGTGGTGGGTAAAAACTTTTAAGTAAAAATGAATTGTTGAAAATAAATTTTTAAATCAAACTACAATTCGTTACAACTAAAAATATACTAGTTATTATATTTATTGATAAAGCACTACAAAATTCGAATACTCTTAAAAAAGTTTCAAATTATAAATTTACTTTATGAAGCTTACTCTTGTTAATTACCTTCCTTCTAAGATTTGTGAAATATGTTTATGAAAAATTAAGTTTTAGTATTCATCCCTCGTGCTTATCGAAAATTAAAATACCAAATCAGATATGCGTGAAGATGTAAAATAAATGTAAGTAAATATCACCTAAGAGGATTTCGATGGAATTTCTTTAAAGATGAATTAAACATTTATTGTAGAAAGACAGTTTTGTTATTCATTCACTTTATATTAATTTAAGCAATACAATAATTAATATTTTATGAATGCTTCCTTTTATTCAAGCTTTTTAACGCATTGCAGAATGTTTTATTCATTTTTTCCGTATTTTTAGTAGTCCTATTCTAAAGATCAGATTAACATTAGACTTAAAATAAGAAAAACTTAGTAATATTAAGTGATAAATTAAATACTGTTTTCCGTATACAATTTAAATAGATTATATTTCACTGCTTTATATTTTCTCTAATGAAATATATATATTAAATATAAATAATAAAATATTACTGAGTACATTAAAATATGATGGAATTTTCTAGTATTAAAACACCAAAAAGTAACATCACTATGCCAGTAAAAACAGTTGATTTTCTAAATTGAATATACTTATATACATATACGTATTCAAAAACTTTCAAAGTAGATTCCTTGTGTGATTTCATTAGTTTCTCATTGATGTGTGAGCTACTCGTGTATATTATTTTTTAAAAATAATGCAACTTGTGAAACCTATTGATAATGGATAAATGCATGTTTGATTTCATATATTTAATGTCAATAGTATAGAATGGATTATGTAGCATAAAGACTCTTCTAAATATTTGATTTGTTCCGATTTTCTTCCTTCCTTAGATGCTCTACAAAGTATTTGATCTTGCATTAATATCATTAAGGAAAATTCAAATAATTTTAAAATTTTTAAGAATTCAAATATCATATTGTTTTTGTTTTTACTTTTGTTCATGTCAATGATGGAATATTTTGAAACGAAAGAGCTGATTCCTTGAGAAAATCCAAATTCAAGAGAAGACTTGATATTTCAGTTAATATTCCGAAATATTTCCTCAAGAATTAAACTGAAAAAAAAACATTGTATCTCTCTAGAACACTCAATATACGAATTCCGCGCAATCTTTTATGCCAAATAAATTTTTTTCCAGCAATTTCACAGACTATCTTGCGATCGCTTTTTACAAACTATAAAATCACGCAATTCCTTACTGGTCATGCTAATTTTAAAGTGTACATTAATAGATTTATCATGAGTCCATCCACACTCTGTGACTTTAATGTTGATGGGTAGCTAAGTGTGGAGCTTTATATTTTTTTATTGCTCAAAATTTAAGAAAGATAGAGAATATCTAAAAGCCAGATGACTTGTTCTTAAAATCATCTGGCCTAATAGTTTTGTCAACTTGTTTGAAGTAAGGTTCCTTCACTTTATTTTGTATCTCCATTGATTAGATTTTGTAAACTTTTCATTTCCTTATTTTTGTAAATTCATATTGTATTGTTTTCGTTTTGTCTTTGTAACTTAAATTCCTTATTTTATAACTTTTGTTTTATTTACTTTTATTTTATTTACAGTATCTTGTTTGTTTTACTTACTTCTGTAAGCACTGTGTGATACTTGCGCTGCAAGGGAATTATTTTATCTATCTTCAATAATCAAAAAAAAGTTATCTTAGGAATTTACTGAAATTGGCTTTTGTTTCCATTATAAGCGTCATACAATTGTATTATAATTAAAGTCATTTTCTTAAACGTCAACTTCTAACATTTTTACATAAATCGCACTTGAAAGAAATATACTAATACTTAATGTAGATACATATTAATAACAAACCAATATATCATTTCCCTTAGAAATGATTCATTTATAAAGAAAGGCTTTATTTCAACAAAAACAAATCTCTTGACACCTTCAATTTCATTGAAAGTCTTATTTTACCCCATTTATTACCCTTTGAAGAAGTAGAAATGCCCTCTTCTCCAATCTTCAAGCAAAGGTCAATTGATTTTTATACACTCTTAAACATGTTTGCTTCAGTTCTTTCTTTACTTTTATGGTGCCTTACGTGGACACTACAACATACTGAGAAGCGCAAAAAACTGAAGGGGGAGGAAATAAACTCGCATGGAACTGAGTTAAATATATGCAATTCTTTTAATCTAAATGTAATGAATATTATAACAATTTAGTCAACATCTGATTCTCTTGTGATAAATATTTTCTGTGTTATATTATTTTTAATAGCAGAAAAATTTTAATAGAGATAACATTTTAAGCAAAAGAGCATAGCTAGGGAAGAAAATATTTTTTTTATCATTTATGACTTTCAATTTTTTGAAAAAACTGTATGTTTTTGAAGTAGTTTGCTCTTTTCATCTGCAAGGATTAATTCAATTATACTCATTTTGCAGATATTAGTGTTCAAAAGAGACATACGTATTTCTCACACAGAAGATTACTGATTACAGTCATTCTAAGAGGATAATGAGTTTATGAGAATTGACTAACCATTCAAAGAGGATTGCGATTTCAATTGTTATGTTTATAGAAATCTAATTCCTAATTTGATCAACCATTTTAGTTGATAAATTTGTTGAAATTTTGTTTTACTTATGATGTGCCTTAATGTTTTGCTTATGATGTTAATAAAATAAGAAAATAAAACCTGCGCATATCACACTTAGACTTTAAGAAATATTTCTTTTAAACTTTATATTTAATGATTATTAACTGTATTTTAAAATTGTGTTCACGCAATTAGCTAGAATTTGTTAGGGAATAATTTAGTACTTTTTTTATAAGATCAAATACTGTGGGAGATTATATTAAAAATAATTAATTGATGATTATTACAAAAAAGGGCTTATTTATATATAAGTCGATATTAATGCTTCACTAGTTTCTTAAAAAAATTGGATTACTCCATGTTCCTGAAATAAGCAAAAAGTAAATAAACAAATGTTACAGATGGTTTTTTTTCTAGTTTTATCTTAATGTGTTACCTTTCGAGTTTAAAAAAATAATTGTAACTAAATATTGCACAATATGTATTTTAAATATATTTTTATTTTTATTAATATTAATTGATTAATAAACATTTCATTTAAAAATTAATGAAAATTATGAAATTATATTGAAAAAAATCTCTTAAACTATTAAAAACTTGTATTTATCATGTATTTAAATCATTGTTGAAATAAAATTTGCTGGAAAAATACAGCTTATATTAAAATTTCATCCAGTTATACATCCATCTTTTAATGATGTAAATTTTGTTAAATTCATTATAAAGTAATGCCTAGGTTATTTATATTTTATTAAAAATAATGTTAATAATAACACCATACTGTTAAGACAACTGTATTAGATATAGCTGAAGTCTTAGACTTAACATGAGTTTAAATCATAATTGGCACCAAATTTAATGTAAAACATGTAGCTCATATAGAAATCCCAATAATTATAATTAAAAAATATTAAGAAATTCATTAAGTTTCTATTAAAATATTTACAAATATTATCCATTTAATAAATTATTTCTGATATTTTCAATTAACATGCATATATTTTGTAACATTTTAACCGGTTTCCATTATTTTTGCATTTGATGTTACAAAATATTTATTAATTATCAACTCTTCAAAAGCAACACAATGGCTAATTCCTTCTCCTTAAACGCAGAGTTTTTAATAAATGACACTTTACACTCTTATTCCTCAATCATTTTAGCAACAAAAGAAAAGTCAATCTAAAATTAATCCCATGTATTACAATTTGAAAACTTACAGTTTTAAAAGAACCTCAAGGGAAGCAAAGTAGAAGCTCAAGACATCAGATCCTTGATTAAATTCTTGTCAACACTTTCAACTCATCCATGCTTGAAAACACCCCCAAAATAAAAACTAATAATAACAATGTCTGTATCTCAAGTATCATAATTTCACTAATCAGTACCGGTGTTATAATTTTTCTGTTTCTGAACTTCCCACACTGAGACGCGTCGTTTCCTTCAATTACTTCGATAGGACTCTTGACGAAAACGGCAGTCACGATCATGACAGATGGTGTCTTTAAGATTCCCTACACACCTGCTGCTGTCATTAATTATATTTTAGCGAGCTCCGATAACCCGTTGACTCACGCTATCCTTACTGGTAATGTTTATGGAGGAAACTTTTCATCTTGTAGGAGGAAAAAAAGTTAACCAAACTATTCGTATGATTAACCGCATTTCGTTTGATTGAAAAGGTATTGATCAGCCAACTTCGATATATTCCCTTTTTCTGATAAATAATTTATGAGATGTTCTATTTTCTCTTAAGTATAGTATGTGAAAGAATTTCTTTGATCTGGAACATATAAAATAATACTTTCACCCTTCACAAACATTTTTTTCCGCTTTGATGAAAATTATATTTTATTAAAATAGTGCTTGTAAGTGGTTTAGAAAGTACAGGGTGACCATAATTAAACGGCAAGTGTTCAAGAGGTGCAGGAGAGAAAATTACCGGGGATATATTCAAGTAAAACTCGGTATGTACACGTTTCAGAACATGCGCAAGTTAAATACGAAAAAATGCCATTTTCACTCGATAGATGGCGCTATGCTGTGTTTCAATGTTTATCGACACATATATGCTAAATTTAAGCTCATCAAACAGTGAGAAAACAAGACCACATTGAGTAGCGATGCCGAGAGAACAACTGATTCCAGCTTTGCAAGAGAGACGCTGTTTTGAAACCACGGTATTTATGCAGAATGGAGCACCACCCTCACATCGCTAAACTTGTTAAAAGTTGCTACATTTTTGATGCGGATCGAGTCATAAGCACAGGTTTCAAAAACGCTTGGCTCCGACATTCACCAGACCTCAACCCTTGCGATTTTTATCTGTGTGGACATCTGAAAGATATGGTTTATAGGAAACAACATGCGTCTGTTGCTGAAATAATAAAATCTAGCATGGCAAGACACGTGAGGTGTGTTACAACAGATATTTTAAATGTGACGGTTGACAATTCTGTTTTACGTTTTCAACATGTGGTTGCAACTGGTGGTTCGCATATTGAGCACGTCATATGATAAATTCATTGAATAACTAATGGTTTATTTTTTTCTAAAGCATCTTTATGGATTGTTTAATTTGTGACCTTAATTAATGTTAATTTTTGATTACATGATACTGTAAAAATTTAATTGCTGAATCCAATTGTACGGAAATTTTATGAACAGTAAGTGATGTTTTATATTGTTTATATGCCTCTTAGGATATCATTATGCTCCGTCTATCAGCTTAAAAGTTGCATATGCCCTCGATGAGCGTTGAAGTACGGTACAGCGCCATCTGTCGGGGAACATGGCATTTATTTATTTTTTATATAATTATTTTGTGCATGTTCTGAAATGTGTAGTTACTAAATTTTACTGGAATATCTTTGGTGATTTTCTCTCCAGCACCCCCTGAACACGTGTAGTTTAATTATGGCCACCATGCATTTAATATGCTAAAATGAATATATTTTTTTTTTTATTAAAGACTAATTTCTTAACCTAAAACTGCCGTAAATGCTGATACGGTAAAGTCTTGAAAGCTCGGCCTAATGTGAGTTTGAAAATTGAGTTTTAAAAATAGCGGGTTAACAAAAATGGGTTTAAAAAAAGAATAAGTGCAAGTTTTTTTGAAAAATATTGGCTCTGCAATTGTATAAGTTGTTGCTTGGGAATACAACAAAAGTAAACTACCCAAATACCCTTAAACGCAGTGCTTCTCAGAGCTTCGATATTTGTGACACAATATTCAATCATATTTTCCATCACCCCCTCCTCCATACTATAACAAAGCATATGATTAAAAGAAACACTCTATACTTTGACGCTAAAACTACAATATGACTTTAACCTCTTGTCACTGTCGTATGTAAACGTCTCAGTCAGCCAAAGCGTTAATTGCCCTTGACGTACATATACGTTTTTTCTATGTATCATCTTTTCTGTGCACTGCTACCTACAAAATGGTTCCGAAGGCTTTTAAATGTAATGAAAGGACCTTGACAGTGTGTTTGCGAAGGATTTACTCATTTCAGAGGATTTGCTTATTTATTCCTTTCCTCCCATAACCCAATGCATCACATACGCCCACCTACGTGGAAAGCAGTGGCATTTGGGAGCGAATCATATAACTTTTGAGCTGCAGTTAAGGGATTAATTATAAACCGTACAAATTATGAAGATAAGGGGTAATTTTTGTGAATAATTAAAAAAAGACAAGCCTATGATGTCATTGATAATTATTAATGTTGTTATTAACTTAATTCTATTAAATTTATTATAAAATACATTCTGCACTACTAATACTTTTATAAGTGTATTATATCAGTGCAAATATTTATTCTATTATTTTATTAGTTCAGAATGTATTTAGTTTGTTTACTTTCTCTGTCAGTAAATTAATAATTTCTTAAAATATTCTTTTGTTTTCGAATTTTCAATATACTCGACCCCTCCCCTATCGTAGAATTATGACGCCCCAAGAGAGGGTGTGTCCACGGTGTTTTTTAAAAAAACGTTGTTTAAACGAAATAAAAGTACTTACTTTACGAAGCCATAGAGCATGTACTACATGTAAATAAAAATTAATGAATACATATTATATAGTAATTTGCCCTAACAGACACACCTCAGAAAAATACTACATAAAAGTTTAAAGCTGTCTATAATAAAAATTTAGTAACCAACTTTGCAAAATGGGCCACTTTTTCCTGAAAAGTGCATAATTGGGTATTCTTCGTAAGGTTTTGTAGGATTTTTTTACCTGCAAGCGTGTGACCGAGATATCCAGACTACCGGGTTAAGGGCCTAGGTTTCGAGACTATTGTCTTAATAAAATTAATGATTTTATAATTAACGATGCAGATCACCTGCATCATATAATCCAACTTATGTGTAGTGTTTTATCGTTCTTAAATCCTACTACAATAAATTAACTAAAAGAATTACCAACTTTTTAGCAAAAAACATACATTTGTATATTCCTTATACTTCCAGTAAATAGGAAATCAATTTTAATTAGACTGTATATAACAGAAATAAAGTAGAATTGAATGGTACCTAAAAAAGGAATTAAATTGTAATTAATATAATGCATAATATAAATATAAGATTTTTCGTAAAATTAAGTTTATCAGCTTTAATGAGATTAATAGAACTATTTTTGTCATTAACACGTTCTTTAATGTTATAGAAGAAAGTAGTGACTATCATTAGAATACAGTTGAATCATTATAATAAAACGATCTGCCGAAAAGCCACCAACGTTTGTTATTAGTTCGCTATCAACGGTTTAGTGGTTAATGCTATAAACAAACTTAAAAAAGACAGGGAACATTTCTATATTGGTATTGTATTTTATCCAGAAAAAGAAATATTTTGAACAGAAAACATGGATATTTATTAATTTGTGAAGATAGAGTCCATAGCTAGAATTTATGTAAATATATCATACTTTATTGATTACTCCAGAACTTCCCTTAATCTTAGAAATGGACGGAGATGCATTTCGCTTTCGTTTGTAGATACATAAAAGATGCTAAAACACTTTTTTATATAAAAAAGAAAGACATTTAACATTTTATAGAAGCAATATTTTGATATTTCACAGATAATAATTCAACATAAATTTTAAAATTATTTTATAATGCAAGATATAAACTCACTCCATTATTTAAATTTTCTTCTTTCATTGTTACAAGAAAATATTATCAATAGATGTTATTTTTGCAGCAATTGGAGCTTTTGAATCGAAATTCTATTAAATTAGTTCGTAAGAGTATTACTATATCACACAATAATCTGCGGAGGAATCGAATCTTGAAACCAGAACTAACTGATCACTACATTTAAAATATTTTTTACAAGTTAACAACTTACAGGTATTAATATCAAAGCTTTGTTATTGTTCACAAAAATAACATTTAAATATTATACTGAGTATGTATTTTATAGGTTTAGAACTTCAGTAGATCAAATTCAGCTAAACTAATAGGACTAAAATGAGATTAGTTAATGAAGTGCAGTGGTACAAATTCAAACACTAGGTGCCCAAGCATGCTAAAATGTAAATGAATCGCATCATCGTGTGATAATACGCTTTTAAGAATTAGGTATTTTAGTTTTGATCAACAATATAAGCATTTAATTGTGGCTAGACTAAAACCATTTGCCTGGTGAAGTATTGAAAAATCTACTTAGTGATGTGTGTTTTTCATAATATGCTTTAAAATTAACGGTATTTTATACCTTTCGTCAGTACAAATCCAATCACGAAACTTAATAAAAAATCTAATTAAAAACGATTGATGTAGTTACATTATTATCATTATAATACTGTTATGAAAAATAATAACTTTATTGTATACTCATAATTATAAATATCTTACTGTACTAAGGATTCTTATCACTATATATAATCTTGGAACATTTCTTTGATAAATTCCCTTTTTATAATTATTTATCTATCATGGCTTTGTCTAGGATGCTATATGATGGATATACTAAGTAACTCTCTGAATCACAAATGAACTAATTCATCAATCAAGGTGGCAAATAACTGATGCACCCATCTCATAACTTCCACTCCACTTCATGAGAGACATTTGACGCTCTAAATTAAATTTAACGACCAGCTATTTCATATTCACGCATGACGGCTTTTGTTGGAAATGTGGCTAGACCCATGACTTGACTAGAATATAATAAAAGAAACAATAATTAATAGTTATTCCAATAATATATAAAAGAGTGTTTGTGTCTCAATAACAAGAGATATAAAATAGTTTATCCTCCAAGGGTGAATAATTCCCCCCTAAATATTACTGATTGTTTATATTAATACATAATTATGTGAATAGCCACAACATCAGCAATGCATATAGGATTAATACATGTATCTTTTTCAATAAATGTTTAACACATCACTCAGGGGATTTACTAAGATATCATTTATTAAAATATTTTCTCACAAATATTATATTTGAGTATTTATAAGTTTAGTTAGTAATTTCATTTTGAAACATATCATACCTTTTTCTGATTTTTTTTTCAAATACCGTTAAGAGAAATAAGAGAAATATGATTTTTAAAAAAGCAATACAGAGATAATTATTAATAAAACTCAAATTGATTCCACAATGTACAATGTACCCAATAATTGTTTTCCCACCATACAAAAATTTTATATCATTATTACATTTTAAGAGAAATTTAGTATCTTTGAAAATTGGCTTAGGCTATACTTTTTATGCGGAATTCTTCAATGATTTTACACTAAGTAAAATTTCATAAGAAGATGAGAAATACAAGAATATGAAGAAATTAGAAATATTTAGAAAATAGTGTTTCTGCATTTTACATCGTTAATCGTTGTAAAATTGTTCAGTAAATACAATCATATCTATGCCCTGCTGTAAATTTAATAATATTGTTATGAATTTTGTGTAAATAGTATATATAATTTGTGTTTGGTTGTTTAATGTATTTATAGTAATCTATGTTATGTTTATTTCATGTTAAAATTGTACCATTCACAAGCAATGTCGCCCCTTACGTTATAATGGCGATTCAATGAGAACTTGGCGATAGATCCCAGTTGCCATCATTTTTGGGGATTAATTTGGCAAATTTAGCAAAAATTTTGGTGTCATTTGCGACCATGTTGGCGAGTTCGGAAACCTCTGGAATCTTCTAGAAAGTAGTGGATCTCTCCACTAATGTCACGCTCAATGACACGAACGTTTATATTTCTGGAAGTTTCTGTCGCACCTATAAATAAAGAAGCTCACCGGAACGGCGGGCAGTCTAATTTCAACCTGCGAGGAGTGAACACTGTTTTGACTAGCGATTAGCTCAGCTGTACTTGTGAATAACCTTTTACATACGTGTATATCAAACACGGATAATTGTGTTTGATTGATGTTGAAGGTGTGAAGACCTTCGGAGATTTAATCTGTGAATATTGCTGCTGAATCCTGTATTTAAAGGATTGGATTCTTGATAATAGACTCGCATCACTCTTGAAGAACTATTTATTTTCTTTTTGATTGTTTTGCATAAAATCGACGAACCCTGATCTACGTAACAATATTAAAAGATACATAATTTTAAGGAAAGTTTTGAAATAAAAGAAGGCATAAAATTTATTTCTGTCTGTGAGTAAATTACTCAATTGTTAGTTATCGTGCTATATTATCCAACGTTTAATAGATATTTTTATTATTCTTAGCTTTTTATTAATTAAACAAAATAATTCAAACTATACACTGTGAGTATATTATGCTAATAAAAGTGTAGGCGGTGTTGATAGTTTTAATTACTAAAGTCATTAAATTGTTGTCTGTTTGATTTTATGTATAGCTATATATTTTCCTGTATCTATGATTTGGATGATGTCTTTAATAAGTTATGTATTAAAAGGAAACATTAATATTTGTCGATTTTCCAAATTAATGTGCAATAAGTGTTACTGACATGGACATCTGTCTGAAACCATACAGTTGCAAATGCATTTTAAATATAATATGCAATTCCTCATCATTCATAGTAAATTATTTTGAGTATTATATTACTAAAAGATAATTAAATGCAATAAATGTATCCATAAAAGTTTCTTTATTAGAACAATTCTGTCCATATTAAAGAAATAAAAAGCTATATATTTTATCAAATAGTGATAAAAAAATAAACTATTTTTATTAAGCTGATACATTGTATAAATGTTTTTGAATGTAATAAAATACATTTTTGTGTTAAATTTACTTTATTATAATTTATACGTATTTTATGCATTTAAGAATTCCTTTTTATATTATTCATTTTCATCATGAAAATATTTTTTTTTTCAAATCTCACTTCTTAAAGGAATGCATATATTTTGAAAAAAAATTAGTTATTTTATATGGACAATTTTAGGATGAAAAAATAAACAGCTTCAAACTTTTAACAGCTAGAATTGTAAAATTAATTCCCGTAAATTATATTTAAAAAGAGCGTTACAGAAAATATTTATATTTTTAAATAAAAATAATTATCATCAACAGAATACAAGAAACATCTTTAGTGATAGTAACTCCTTATGGAAAACGAGAAAAATCTTTGATCCCAGAAAAGATTCTTATATTCTAGAAACAAAATATAAAAACAACGAATAAAAATAAACCCAAGATTAAAATATATAGTTATTTTCATGGACAAGGACATTTTCTCCATAGATTTTTTGTTCATTTTCCCCCTTTTTCTACCCAGTGTAACATACTTACTACTGCTGATGAATATCATGAATTTTTCTCCCTGTCAGTTCATTTATTATACATGCATGAGTTTCGCCCAGTTTATGCAAATTAACAAATTCATACTTGGAAGAAGAATTTGAGTAATGAAACTAATAACAAAAATGAACAGCGTGAAATTCAAAAATAACTCATCATTCTTTCACAGAAGATAGGGATGAGAAATAAAGCAGAAGAAAGTATGTGATTATCAGTCAATAAATCATGGTTCGTTAAAAAGATTTATAAACAGAAAAAAATTATTTCAAACTTTTTTTAAAGCACCTGGATTAAATTTATTCTGCATATACACTTAAAATAGTTTCAATTAAAATTCAGTCTTAAATAGATTTTTGTAATATAAAATTCTAAAAACAAAGGATTTTAGGTAAACCTTATTTAGGTAAAAACAGATAAAAGTGCATTATTAATCTCGATTTATATTAATAAAGTTGATAGCATATGTCTTGGAAATAAGAAAAACAGTTGAAATTTAAAATAAAGACTATGTTATAACTCCAGAGACTTTTTATGTTACTTTTCAAATAAATGTAGATCATATTTTTTAACTTCTTTTAATTCTTACAAAGGATAATTGCTTACAAAATAAATATTAAATTCAAAACTTTAAGGTGGTTTGTTACTTTATTAATTATTGCTTAATTTTTTCTCAAGAGAACATATAAAATAGGGAAGACGAAAAGAAAAAAAAAACGCTTTATGAATGTGATTTTAATAATGATTTTTATCGCCACATTTTAAATATACAACCTCTGACAATAGAGTTTGGTGAATGAAGTGAGAACGGCCAATCGGGCAACACTGACAAAACAAAACGCTGGATATGTGTAGTGGCAGATGCAGAAAATCTACCCCTCCCATTGTTAAATTGAACGTCGTTTGTGTTTTATGTGAGACTTCATTTACAAAGTGCTTATTTAGTGTATGAGATATTAACTGAGAGCAGGAAAATGAGCAAACAAAATATGAATTTAAAGTTTTGTTTTAAGCTTGATAAGACGCCGAAAGACACTTATACCATGAGGATAGAAGTTTTTGAAGATCCAGTACTGTCCACGAAGTGTGCGTACGAGTTGTTCACCCGTTTTAGAGAAGGCTGGGAAAGTGTTCCTGACAACTCCCGTAGCAAAAGACCGGCGAACTCCGTCAGTGACGAAAACATTGTGAGTAAATTAAAGTGAGTGAAAAAGAGTAAATTAATCACTGAAGATCGTTGATTAATTGTGAACATGATAGCTGGATGATAAATGATGCAAGGTACATTGAAATTTTTGACCCGTTTCATGAAACGTCTACGCAGGGTACGAGCCCAGTACGCACAACAAGGTTCGTGGTTTTATGGTCACGACAATACTCGTATTCACACAGCCAATATCGTCAAACAGTTTTTGGGAAAAAGGGGTGAGGCAAATTCAACATCTACCTTTCTCGCCCGATCTCAATCCTCTTGACTTCTTTCTAAATCCATGACTCAAAACTCGCTTTGAGACGAAAGAGATTTGACGATATTTCTGACATCCAACGAAACGTGGCGAAGGTTTTGAACTCCATCTCAATAGAAGACTTCTTGCGAAGTTTCCAGGACATGTATAGCAGAGCTTCTCGGTGTATAGTTAAGGTAAATAACTATTTCGAAGGACATTAAGGTAACTTTCATTAATATTTCATCTACGTTAGTGTTACAGGACTATTCACCAAACTTTATATAGTCAGAGGTTGTAATTCACTTAAAAATATGAAAATCAAACCAAAACGTTTCTTATATAATTGATTAATCTTAAACTATTGAAATAAATAATAGCAACACATAAAATCCATTTATATTGTTTTGAAAGAAAAATATTTACTATTGAAATGATATTAATTATATTATTTTACTTTTTTTTTTTTTAAATAATTTTATATTTTGGGTTTACTTTTCGTATCACTCTAATAAAAAGCTAAAATATTTATGTTCTAATCTATTTCCTAACACTATGAAATGACACAATAATTTGAATAATCATGATTTTTTTTAATTATGAGGTATTTTGGTAGAATAGTAATAAGTATTTTAGATACCACACACATGCAAGTGTCTTAATAAATGTACTTTAAACTGATTTGAAATGGCGTCACTTTTTTTAGTACTAGTTAACTCATTTAACAGCATGGATGATTTTTTAACTAAAAAAGAATTCCTTCTTTCAAAGAGGATTATAAATTCTAATTTCTTCTAGAGGGTTAAAAAGAATAAAAATAGGCGAACTTGCTTGTTAAAAAAATATTTTGACAAAAAATGACTTTAAAAACATATATGTGTGTGTATAAATTTATTCTAGTTATTTACAGAGAATTCTTGCTAAAAACTGCAATCGGCTTCATGGAACAGTTAGAAATATTTATTGTGACTGTCAATGTTGTTAATATTACAGTTACTATGCAAAATAATGAAGAGGATTGAATCAAAAGGCATCGTTCATAATTATAACTTGTAATAAGGGAAAAAATCAATTCACACGAATGTTTACTAGGACTATTACATTGTCTTAAAATTGAAAGTTTATGTTATATATCTTCTAGACACATTTCTGTATTTCATATCACAAATAATTTAAAAAATAAAATTTTGTAAATTCTTGCTTTGTCATAGTGGTTGAATATTCTGCATTGCATCAAGTTCATGAATTGTTAATGAAAACTTCGTTATTCCCATTAAACCAGTGTTCCTCTAACTTTCGTTTCTTGCGAACCAATATTCAGTAATAATTTCCATCGAGCCCCCCTTTCTCTATACAACAGCAATATATTGAATTCAGTATTACTATGCTTTGATGCTAAAGCTACAATACGACTTTAACCTCGTAAGTCCCTCCGACGTATATAAACGTCTTGGTCAGCCAATGTATTAATTGGTCCGGACGTATATATAAACTTCTATCCATAGAATTATTCCGAAAAGCTTTGAACTTGACAGTGTTTGCGAAGGATTTACGTATTTCTCTAGGAATGATTTTATTCCTCTTTTATCCCCCTCCTCCTCCGATACACCTCATACGCACGCCTATGTGAAAAACAGTGCTATTGGGGAGTGAACCGTATAACTTTAATCTCGGCAGTTAAGGGATTCATTATAAACCGTACAAACTATCAAGATAAGTGTTATTTTTTGTATACAATTGTATATATTACAAACCCATGGAGTCACTGGTAATTATTGAACTTGTAACTTAATATTGTTCAATTACTTATAAAATACATTGTGAAGTACTGATACATTTATAAGTGTATTATAGTAGAATAAATGTGTATTTTTTATTTTTTATTATGCCAGAATGCATTTTGTTTGTTTACGTTCAGCAAATTAATAATTTTTTAAATAATCTTTTGTTTTCGACTTTTTAATATCCTCGCGCCCCCTTGTAGAGTTATCACGCCCCCATAGAGGGTGTGCCCCACAGTTTGAGAAACGCTGCATTAAACATGTCACACACACAAAATATACATATTATTATTAGAAATACAGTTCATGTTATATTATTCCTGAGAAGTAATTTTTTTTTCACATTGCTTGTCTGATTTCTTTGATATACACCTTAACATCTACTGTAGAACAAATAAACGTCTTTGGTAAAGAAAAAGGACACATAGTTCTCTTCCCCGGAGAACTTAGAAGTGCTTAATTGAATTAAGGTTTCTGGATCTGATTAGGGAGTCCAATCATTAAATTCCATGTATCTGAAGTAATTTTGGTGTTGATAATATTAGTATTACGTAGTCAGACATTATAACCCTTTAAGTGCCACCGGCGTATATATCCATCTCGCTCAACCCAAGCGTTTGTTGTGTGCTTTGAATGTAAATATCTGTCCTTTCGAATTTTTTTTGCGCTATTATCAGTTAAACCATTCTGAGGGCCTTGGAATGTAACAAAATGACTTTGAAGATGTCTCCAAAGGATTTACTGATTTAAGAGAAGAATGTGCTAATTTGTGCCTTTTATTTTCCCTCCTAAACCCCGCATAGGCTCTCCTATGTGAAAAGCGATGACAATGGAAAGCAAATCATGTAACTATAATCAGTGGTTAAGGGGTTAATAGTAAATAAATTATAGTAATAGTAAATACATAGTAATAAAATGAGCTACTTGTTGGGACATCAAATGCTTTAGGATTGTCCATAACTATTTCACTCAAAATTTTTAAAAGCAAGTCAGTGAATGGAAGAAAAATTCAGAGTCCACCTCAGATCTAAATAATTTTTTCAGTAATTAATCATCCTAATTTGGGGTAACACTCGACTGTAGTAGACTGCTACTTTTCTCTTTCCAAGGAAATAAATGTCCCTGAATTAATCTAAAATGCGCAATACAAGTCTCATTAATATTTACTTTGAACATTTTAAACATGTTTGAATAAGATATTATTTTTGCATTTTGTATATTAGATGTCTGTAAATAAACAATTAACCGTGAAATGTTACTCGTGTACATAAAATATGGAAATAGTTGCAAACTGAAGAATATCTTAAGAATTGTTATAATATGTAAAATATTTAATGAAAATATTGAATTATTTTTTTGCCCAACAACGCCATTAAATAATTTTATTCGTTGTTTTATGTTAATATTTCACAATAGGAGAAATATATCTATGGTTATTAAAATAGTTGATTCACCTGCCAAAGTGTTACAGAAAGAGAAGCTACATTAACATGGACATTCTGAATTTTTTTTGTTATTTAAGGCTTATTTTTTATACAGTTTATATTTACTTATACTTTTTAAATGCATTTTTCCTCCTCAAGTTTAATAAGTAATATCAGAAATAGTTAGTATTCATTAAACACAAGCAAAATAACAATTTAATAATAGTATTAAAATACTATAAGAGAAGTTATCAAATTTACATATGTACCAAAGTTATATTAATAATTAAAAAAAAAAGACATTGTAAGTGAATAAGATTTTAAAATGTAGAGTATTATCTACTAAGTAAAAGTGCAAAACAAATTACTAGTACATATCTGGTACACAAATAGACGTATTACAATATATTCAAAAAATTGATGCCAATAGTAATGTTAATAATATAAATACCAGTTATTTTAGAATTCACCTTAATTATTATTGATAGCGAACTCAGTAAATTATCCTGAGTATTTTTTTACAGATAATTGTATCACTTAAAAAAGTATCAGCCATCAATACGAATTATTAGGAAAATTAGGAATTTTTTGAAACAAATAACAGAAAAACACAATAAATTGTAAAAAAACATTAAACAATAATACCAATATTATATCATGTGTAAAGAATCGCTTTAAAAAAGTAAATAATTCACTACGTGAAGTAACGAAAATAAACTGCTTAAAGGCGCCTATTCGACATGCAATAAATCAATAGTGTTAAAAAGAGCTATCAGCTCTAGCTCCCTGGCGTGGCTGACAAGCTTGAAATATTGATGCACACAAGCGAGTGGAAAGAGGTCTCAAGAGGAAATTATGTATTTAGGTCGAGAACATGTTCCTTCTAAAGCTAGCGAGAGGCAATAGCTCTTAAAGTGTAATTGGAGCTGCTGATTTGGGAGAAAAATATCGATGTTTATGTGGTACAAATTTGATGGTTAATTTTGAGAAGGCCGTATAACTGTTAAAATGAGCATGATTATTTTTGCCTCATGCTGGGATATCTTGCTTGACGAGTGTTAAGTAATAGAGCAAAACGAGTTACGGGATTATATTAAGTGACGCTAAACTTTGGACTATTAATTATAATAAAGGTAAATATACCGATGCATTTTTTTTTGCATTTTTAGCGAAAATTATGTGAAAAAATGTTTTCACAGCTGTAACTTTACTCCCCTTTTAAAAGACCTAAGCATCTTCTGAAAGTTTTATAAAGTATTCGATTTATTACAACACTTTTGCATCATTATGTCTAAAAGGAAAGATGAATTCTGAATAATTTTATTCTTATTGAAAGAATGATATATATAAATATGGTTCAAAGACATAAAAACCTTAAAAATTGCATGTTAACTTACGAAGAAGATTTAGTGATGTAAAGAATTTTGATGAAGCTGAATAATGCTATGATCTAAGTCATAATTTATGATTTGAGGAGGATAAAAATATTTTAACGAAGTTCAGTCTTTTTGTTTGTTATTTGAAGGAAAAAACTATATATATATATATATATATATATAAGACATGCTTCTCCAATATTAGATGTTTTAATATTGATTTAACTGTTTATATTCTGGAAATTATTCAATTGTTTTAATGGTAAAATTATATACTGCGAAGAATAGACGCAACTCTTTACATCTGATAAGCGTTTTTCCAAGAAGTTTGAAGATTTACAAATGGAAAATTATTTATCATTTTGTATAAATAAACAGGGAGTATTAGTTCAACGTTTACAAGCTTTCTGGGCATATTCAGTACACCTAAATTATGGGAAATCACATAGGAATACGTTGTCGGAAATGCTTTCCTAGTACGGTAGTAACGACACAAAAAGCAAGAAAGGCAGGGATGTATAAGGGGGAAAGTTCATTATCCTTAAAATAGCAAAACAGAAACAAAGAACATTAATCTGACAATGCAGGTGTATGTCGGGGTGATAGGAATGCACGTTGTTAGCACGCAGGATACTCCAGACGGACATATGGAAAATTCCGACGGGACTGGTGACAGCCTACATTGACCCTGGATTTTTCTGTACCAGATTCAGCACAGTCTGCTTGTGGTTTGATGTTCTTACTTTGAGGGCTCACTTTCCGGTGTGTCAACGATGAAATATTCACTGTTAAGCAATCTCTAGTGCAAGCGTGCAAAGAAGGTATGGCAGGGAGTTTACCTTCTGGGGTAACGTTAAGCGTACAACTGGTGTGCAGCTCGTCCATTGCAATCAGAGGACCCGTATTCAGATGAGTATCAGTCATCTCAGCTTCCGTTTAACGTTCCACCATACTACTCATTTGTTGGCAAGCGAAATGAAGCTTCCTTTCGAGCATGGCAGCAAAATCGCGTGTGCGTATACACTGTCAGTTGATACTTCGGTTTACTTAGAGTCTTCTATCGCGTAAATCAACCAAAGACATTCCAGAACTTATGCTATACTAAGAATAATATACCATAAAATACTGAGTATAACACGCCCTTTTAACACAAAAAATTAGATCGGAACTTAAGGGTGCGCGTTGTACGGTGAGTATAAAAATGAGGGTTTTAAAAATAAAAAGTAAATGAGCATAGAAAACTATTAGAATTCTATATAAATCGAAATATTGTTTATTTAAAAGAAACTTCATTCCTTAGGAACTTAAAGTGTTGTAGTTTTAGAAGTATACATGCTTTTCTTAAAGGTCTGGGATAATACTTCGAATAAGTGACTGAAAAACATAAGAGAATTGCAAACATGCATTTCAGGTTCCCTCGTAAAAAAGGGGGTGTGCGTTTTACGGTGAATATACCCAAAAATTAGAAATTGCGGTGGCACGTGTAATACGCCGGGTTTTACGGTACATGTTTTCTCCTCTTTCTCTGCCTTTCTTGTGTTTTGTCTCTCCATTATCACGATAAAAAAAGCGTTCCTGAAAATGCATTCCTATGTGATTTCCCATCGTCTTGCTGTACTCTATATGTCTTGAAATTTTATAACTGTTAAACTGGTAAACCTAGTATGTCATCAGATTCTGGTACACCGATGTTGTTTTATTCACTTTAAAATGATCCAAGCAATGAAAATTAGTAATTTCTCGAACGAAACCAAATCCTTTGAGACTTTGAAGTTTCCAAGAAAAGGAAATGTCAAGAGGACTTGGTACCCTTTCAGCAAATTTCTTTATTTACGTATTTAAAAATTATATTTTAGCATTTTATACAATGTTTCTATTCAAGAAAATTCCAGCTGAAAATTTTCATATGTTATTCACACAATTTTAAAAATTTAAATTTTTTGAAGAAAATTGGGAAAATTTAAAATCCTACTCCTTTTGTAAACATTAAATTTTTGACCTAATTTTTTTTATAATATTCTTATGGATGTTCTAAGCAACTTTAGGGATCGGTTTTAGAATAACTTTATTCGTTTTTGAGAAAAAAAATAAATTGTTGTTATACAGGCTAAAAATCAATAAAAAAGCCATTATGCTTTACATTTTATTTTTTTTAAAAAAAGTATTCAGTTTATAGCAAAACGGATCCCTAATTTTATTACATGCTTTATTTTTAACACGCAGGAAAAAATGGAAGTGATTGGTAAATAATTGTCGAAGGAGTAGCATTTTCAATGCACTAAGGTTTCGAAAAACACAAACTAAGAAAAAAGATTTTAAAGTTTATAATTCTGAAAAAAAATGTATAGTAAGCTCAAACAAACTTAAAATACCAGTTTAAGATATTAGTTATATATTTTTCTTTAAAATAATTGCATTTTCATATTTTATCAAACCACAAAATTTTATAAATGATCAACTTTTATAGAGTACTAATTGCACAAGAAAATTCAAGAAAAACGTTAATTTTTTTCTGTCACGACAGAAATTTTAGCTGTTTTTCTTCTTATAATGTTAAAGTATTACATTTGTATGAAAAATATATCAGAAATAAGAACTTAAATTACAAAATTATTAATATAAAATGCCTTAATTTAAAAATTTTACATGCACACATTTCACACACACACACAAAAAAGATTCTATGTATTGCCTCGCAAATATTCTGCTTTATATATTGCGCATTCTTTTTATAATGTTATTATTTATCTTTATAAATTAGATTTTTTTATCAAAACGCTTTTTTTTTCTAAAAAGGGGGCGTGGCTGAATTGCCTAATTTGTTTTCAAATGAAGTTTTATTCAACTTCTAACTTTCCGACATGCACAAGTGATATATCAATCGAAAGATAATAATGCAAAGGATAAGATTAAATGAAAATAAAAAAAAACGATAGGTCTGTGATTTTTAGGGTACCAAGTCGTCTTAATAAACCTGAATAATCTCCTAATTGAAAATACTTTTTTATTAAATATTTTATTTTTATTTTACTTTCATTGTTATTCTGATTTTAAGAGAACAAAGTTTTATTCCTGCATATATTTCATAAAATGCATACATATGCGTAGGAATATTTATTTTCATAAATAAATTAATTAAATACTGTTATAAATTTCTAATATATGCAATTAAAATAATGGCTCTCTTTGGTGACTATATTTGTAACAAAATGTTTGAATATAAATATAAAAAATTCAGAATTTTTTAAAAAAATCTTAACGGCAACTTCAACATTACAATTTTCTACAATGATTCTTATCAAACCTCATACACACTTTCTTTTTAAAACGGACTGATTAGGTACCATAGAGTATTTTAGTTTTATATAAAAATATTATAAAATTGAAGAATTTAGTTTTTGGCAACAGGATAGAATATCAATAAAATACAATAGTATCTATAAAATACAATATAAATCTGATAATGTTTACATTTGTTAAAATTTATTCTTACTTCAATTTATGATTAATCAATTCCCTCCTATTATATTAGTTACAACATATAAAAATTGTAGTGGCTTCCAATTTTATTCAGCAGATGGATATATTTTTTTAACCTAGAATAAAAATTTAAATAATAAAATAAGAACAATACTGTGAAAAATAAATATTTCTTAATAAAAAATGTATCGTAAACTCAATGGCTAAGCGACATAATCATTCAAAAAATAAACCCCTTTCATAAGTATCTAGATTTACATTCATAAGTATCTAGATTTATATTTTCAGTAAGAAAAAACATGGTAAACAATTTGATGTTTTTTCACCGACAAAAGTTTATTATTACATTAATAATATAGTCAATTTTCATATAGATATATGTAATTAATGTTTTGCAGTCTGATGCACTATATCTGAACTATAATTTATACTAACTACACACACATTTCGGTGAATGAATTAGAAACCCAAGATCAATATATTGAAGCATTTTTTGCATTGATAACTGATCTGATTTGTCTGTACATCAAGTCTACAGGCTTCTCCAGTGCATTTACGTCAAAATAACATTATGCATTGACTATGCAGCTTATTAGATCTTGTAAATTAGATGGAAGAGGAGGGTGTCGTTGGATGTGTCTTTCCACCATATATCACACATTTTGTATGGGGCTAAAATCCGGGCTATGCAGTGGCCAGGGAAGGTGTTGAAAGTGACACCGATGTTCAAAAAACCAATGTTAATCACTTCTGGTACGATGTAGAGTAGGATTATAGTCCATAAAGTTTCGTTGCCATCAGGTTAAAAATGTAACATTGAAGGGCGTCCTTTATCTTCCAGTATATCTAATATCATGTGGTTTTGTTTACCCTGGAGGAAAACCAGGATACCATTCCCATGCCTGCAGAGCACTCACCATATCATGATACTTCCAACAGATCCTTACACAGTGCGATAGGGCAAGATGTATTCGAGGGATTCTCGCCAAATTCTACGTCTTCCATCAGTGCAAAATAAGGTGTAGCGTGATTAATCCGATTGGACTACCCGTTTTTAATCCAAAGATATCCAGTACCTACTTTCCCGACATCACTTGTATTTCAGCAGAAATGAGTAATTTCCTCAAAAGCACCCGTCTATGCATTTCTATCCTCTGCGGGTCTTTGAGCGTAGTTAGAGCTGAAATTTATTCGGAAGAGACTAGGTTGACGATTTGTGTCATTTACAACGCAGTGGAGTTCATGTTTTGTCGAACAAGTCGTTGGAGAAGATGTATATCACACTTTAGGAAAAATGTGCTCGGACCACTGTTACGTCTTCTAGAGAAGGATTGTTGGATTTGATTCCAACTTTTGAAAACATTTGATATGGATGCTTTTGAAACCTCAGTGAGAATTTCTGTATTCGAAATCGAGATCCCTGCTAAACAATTACAGCAATAAGCTATTTTTCAATTGGTGGAATATCTGTAGTTTTACTTATTTTCCTTTATTCATTGTTAAAAACACTCTTATACCTTACTTATACTAGTATTCTAACCAAATGAAATTCACGTTATGAAAAAATTGCATACTTCATATCTAGCACGCTTTCAAAGGCAATTCTCAAAGGTTTATAATTCATAGGCCAGTGTGTGTATATATATTCAAACACATATAATGAAAAAAGCTAACTTATATATATATATATATATATATATATATATATATATATATATATATATTATATATATATATATATTATACATATAATATTATATATCCACTATATATATATATTATATATACATTATATATATAATATATATATTATATATATTATATATAATATATATATATATATATATATATATATATATATATATAATAAACTTATCCTATCCAATAATTTCAAAAGGTGTTTGCTCAGTATTATTTACATAAAGGGGGAAAGTTGGCTGGTCAAAAAACATGTTCACCTCCACTTTTGTATAAATTATTTTATATATTAGCTGTCCTAAGTCAGCAGTGTTTATAATACTGTAACATCCATTTTATAATTTTTAATCTCGGTTGCTAATGTGTCCTTCATTGTGTGACTTTCCTATTGCCAATGTGTTTCTCGAATATTATCTCTTGTTGTAGAGACAAATACCATATATATAATGATAGTATTTTTCAACCCCTCATAATAGCGTTTAAAATCATGTTAAAATGAGTCAAGCTTCTGTAGGCTTACTCGCATATTTCATCACATTCACATTCAGTTGAAATCTATAGCAATCGATTGTGTGAATCACCTATCTGGCTGTTAAGCTCTAGTTATGTTTGTATATTTATGTTGCATTAAAATATCCCCAAAGCGCATTAATGCGAATGTTGATTTCATCACTAGAATGGAATGCATGCATTCTAGCACTTTCTAGTTCGTTTGTATGCTTTAATATTTAAACTAAATCCCCTAATAAACTTATCCGTGCATGTAATATGATTAAACTATTGGTAAAATGAAAAATGTGTGTGGGACGATTGATTTGATACATTTATCTAAGTTCATTTCAATTCCACTAAATAATTATTTCGAATATCTTAGAACACTGTACTGTAGAAGACAGTATTTTGCGTTTTATTTTCTATTTGTTATAGCGAATGTTTAATTTGTGTATGTTTATGTTACTATCTAATTTTAATTACAAATATTTTATATTTTAATCAGAATTTAGCATAATTTAAAAATTTCAAAAGTAATAAATAATATAATATTAAGCATAAAACTGGAATATGGAATTAACAAAAAAGTAAATTATTTTCATAATTTTCTTCTGTTTTATGTGTGTAAAATCTTTACATGACTTATTAATATTTCAAATTTTAAATCATCAAGGATAATTCTGCATAATTTAGGGTAAATATATCCTTTGATTTGAAGAAATCATAATTTTAATAAAATCTGCATAATATGTATTGATTATAATGTGCAAATTTAATTTAAGGACAAACTAATGTTTTTATTGCAGAATATTGTTTTTATTATTAATGCTCTTTTGATATTGTTGCTGCTATCATTGAACAAAAATTGATATTTAGATTAAATATTAATTTTATCTCTTAACTACAATTGGATAATATTATTTTCGTTATTTTCTTGAAACTGTATAAGTGGAGATACTCATTGATAATTGAAAATTATATACATGCCACACTCATTTCTCAGTACAGAATTTGTGTGAATGTCTAATCTTTTACTTTGATTATATCACACGAATAACAAAGGAAAACACAGGAATAACATAGAATGGAAATGTAAGTAAATATCAGTTATAAAAGTTAAAATTTCACATATCTAGATGTTTATCCCAATATTTTGATATAATATATATTGTACAAAAAATATGCTAAATGAGAACAATATCACAAAGTGTTTCAATAAAACATTTAATATTTATGAATTTAATGTATATTTATATAGAATGTGTTTCATTCAATATCATTAGATATCATACGCATGAAAGACAGCTACAGTTTAAACAATGGTATAAAAACAAGTAGAAATAAATACCAATGAAAAAAATTAATATTTTTTTTTCACTTGATGTCGTAAAGTTTAGTTTATTGGTATTTTGCTTAATATTCATTTTATGTTTGATTCTAATGAATGATAATTTCAAAATTAAATTATAAAATACGGTGGTTATAAGAATGCAATAAAAATTTCTTAATTAGGTAAATTTGAAGCATATACTTTCCTGTACACACAAATATATATATATATATATATATATATATATATATATATATATATATATGAGCCGTTTTCTTTGAAAGTGGTGCAAGTCTATTTTTTAACAAAAAATTAGTTGACAACATTTAATTCAATCTTCTATACGCTTCTTATATGTAAACTACTCCCAAAAAATACTTCACAATTATTATTTACATAGTTAAGGAAATTACAAATATAAATACTGTAGTGGTGTAAGTTTAATTTTCGTAAGGACTTAATTCTTAGTTTTAAAAATTATTCTGCATAATTTATTTTTCACTTTTATACGTAGAGCAATACTATAAATATAAAAAAACTTCGTTTTTCAATTGAATTTTGGTTAATAATGCCAAAAATTTAAAAAAAATGACACATTAATATAAGTTTGTAATTAATATAATTTAAATGGGATTACCCGAAAAAATATTGAAACAAAACATTTTTATTTTGTTTTTTAACATATTTAATAAGAATTTCATAAAAATAAAAAATTGGTTTGATTCCATTTAAATTCCATGTTTTAAACATTAGTGTAAGAAATTAAGAGAATTTACAGACTTGATCGATTATCTCTAGATTTACTGGACGGATTTTAATGAAATTTTATATTCACATATATATTGATTAGCATATATTGATAATCATTAAACAATTGCAATATACACGCATTATTATGCGTAACACTCATTGGAGTTGGAAGGTATGGAACCGAGATTGCAGAATGGACAAAAGAAATGGATTAATAGGAGGTATCGCTCCCTCTTACAGCTGTACAGGTCTCACAGCATAATGCCATACTTAAAATAAGGCGGTTTATCAGTTCTTGTAGCAATTTGCCCCCTAGTTCAGCCACGTTGGTTTCATTTCCTAGATGGTTCTCGGAGGGGGTTGCGAGGTGCAAATGCCCTTCCCAGAGCGTCCTAGACATGCTCTGTAAAGTTGAGGTCAGGAGATTTGACTAACCAATCCATACGGCAAATATTCTCACTATCTAGAAATTCGTCGACCATAAGAACTCTATGTAGCATCGCGTTATCATCCATTAAAATGAAATCGGATTCGCATGCACTCTGAAAAGGCGAACATAGGGATCCATGAACTCATCCCAATACATCACACCAGTCATAGAGCCTCCTTCAAAGACATAAAGATGTCTACGACCATCCAACATAATGCCTGCTCAGACCATTAAACCTCCTCCCCCATAATTGTAGATTTCACTGACATTGCAAGGTAAGGAGTGGGTCCTTGGTTTTTTCCATATGAACCTACAACAAGAATCAGTATTCAGTCTGAAACGGGACTCATCCGTGAACAGAACGTTCGCCCAATGATCCATACTCCAATTTCTATGCTCTCTGCACCACTCTAAACGCAAACTCTCCTATTCGTAGACTTGAGCGGGACGCAAACAGCATGTTTTCTATCAAAAACCTTCTCTCATGAAGTCTTTTTGAAACAGTGACCCTTTATACACGGGTTCCTGTGGCTGCATACAAGTAACGAGAGAGCTATAAAGCTATAAGCTATAGTCTCTCTGTTATGTTCTACTATAATGAATGAATGGTGATCTTCTATGGCCGTCGTGGCTCTGGGACGATCTTGCCTAGGCTTTCTCTCGATGAATTCAGTATTCTAGAGCTCTTTTCGTAAGTTAAACGCAACGCTGGGCGTTAAATTGAACTCTCTACAAATCTGCACTTGGCATTGGTCTGCTTCTAGCCTCACCACATTTCCCTACCTCATTACATCATCTAAACGTTGGTGGTTACTCATTTTTCCTGCTGGTTACAAATTAAATTGAACCTATTGATTCAAAATAACACACTAAAACATTCACCGAGGTGTTCTGGTGAAGGAAATACGTTTTAACTTACACGCGCTTATAAAGCATGTTTTTCTGCTTACTCTCCTACAAACACTTGCACGCTTAAGTATTTGCCGTACAAGAGATTTGCCTTTTTATCTAGAAGCAGTAGTTTTTCATTCAGTTCAGCTCTTTTCTTGCAATTCGATAAAATATGCAAATTCTCTTAATTTATTTCATCAGTGTATTTCAGCATTGTATGATTTCCATATTGTGTTTGACTTTGAAAATGGTGTACAATCGCTTGAGATCATCAAAAGTATATGTTTCATTTAACTAACACTTTAAAAACGTTCAAGTTTTAAAATTAATTATTTTTAATATTTTAAGAAAAACCATTCAATAAGCGTATTAACATATACCGATATTTTTAAAACTATTCAATCCCAAGTCTAAAATCTCCATATATTATAAAATGGAAACCACTTTCGAAGAAAACGGCTCATATAGAGTTTGTTTTCAGTCCGAGGTGTGTCACAAGTTATACATAACTGACAGTTATCATTAAATACTCTGGCAGAACTTCATTTATTTATTTTTATATTATTTTGAAATTTATTTTATGGAAATTGAGACGTTCAATTACACCTAGCCATGTTGAGTAAAAACAAGCTGCGCTGTAGGCGACTAAAGAAATACACAATTTATATAATTAGAAAAGGAGATCCACCAGATTTCTTCAAATTCTGTAGTTCCTTAAGACCCAGAATCCTAAAAGATATTTCTACAAAATTAAATTCAAATTATTAGATTCTGTGTTAAAAAAATATATATAAAACCGATAATATCTACGACTCAGAAATGAAAATTGCTTTATACTTGAACTAAATGCCTTAAAATCAATTTTAAAAGTGCGAAATGATTTATTTCCTTCTACATATTTATACAATTTCTCTCTTGCTCTCTTTCTCTTTTAATATATCAATGCAATGCATAGCAATTTCAAAAATATTTTTAGTTGCATTTTATTGTACTATAAGATATAGATTATTTTATCAGATAATAAAAAATCATGTACTAATATTATAAAAATTAAATAAGTTCATATAAATCCAACTGAAAACAAAAGCTGAGTTAGAAAATAAAAGCACAATGCATGCCAAAGTAAAATAACACTTGCATGCCTTTAGTAACTCATTAATTTTAGGGTTAATGTTGCAGGTTCAAACATTAGTTTGCAAGATACAAATATTAAAATACCTGCTCTATATATATTAAAATCACTTAAATATTTTGCTGTATACAGGTACGTTTTTAAAATACTCGTAGGATAATTAATGTAATTTAAAAGATAAATGATTTATTAATTCTATCTCAATTTGTTAGCCATAATGTATTTGAATTTTGATTTTAAGAATATTAAGGATTCACATTAGTTAAGATTGATATTGTGGCAAAAGCTTTCTATTGCATTTATTCAAATATTAATGCTATATTCTTATGTGAAATGATATTTTACTAACAATATTAAAATTAATTATAATAGCTTGAATTTTATTCGGTGACCTACTTTAAACAAGTAGCCTTTAAATGGATGACACAATCATTTCGAAGTACAGTACAAAAATTCAATACTCTTAAAAGAAGGAAATTGTGTGTGCGTGTCTAACATGCAGCTGAAAAAGAGAAAGAAACAGACGGGCCAAATTTGGCACGATGAAACAATGGGTGATGATGGATTGCACCATTAAAGATATTTTTTACGAAATTCTTTTTAAAATTTTAAAAAAAATATAATTTTGAAATGATTTTTTATTATTCTGACGATATGACTTTAAAACTATCTCTGAATGTAACAAATTATTTTTCCTTGCACTTTTACCAGATACCATTATATATATCCATCATTATGTTTATTTAGCGTTATATGTATTTACTTGTATGATAGAGTGACACACATTTTCTTTCAAATTGTAAAATCACGAAAAAATGTTTTCAACAGTCTTATTTTAGGTGTGACAATACTGTGTGTGTTTACACACACTTACTACAGTTGCACTTTAAATGTATAGTTCACTCACAACTAAGAGATATTTCATCTTTTTTTAGTAATTACAACATATGTTTCAGTTTTATTTGTCTTCTTTACACAGTGTTTAACTTCAGTCAATACTAATATTGTTTTCTTTCGGTTCACACATATACCTTTTCGCTATTCATATGAATTTAAAAAAGCCAAATCTCGTCATCTCTTTGAAAACGATTTTTACTTCTCTCTGATTAATATTAAAGCTGTAATTTTTTTCTAAAGTTTATTTTAAGCTAATTTGCTACTAGCTTTTATTGTTTTAGATAATTTTAAATTTAAAAACAATATTTATTTTAATTTCTTTTTCAGTTTTAAATTTTCTGATGAACATTATTTTATGTGATTTAATCCAAACGTCGCCAATTTTGCAAATATTTTTTTTTCTTCATTTTCAATAAAAGTTCAATACAGGAAATCAAATAAATTATGCTAAATAAGAAATTTACCCGGAAGCGTTCATCTTAAAGTAGTCATCAAAATTAGGCAATATTATTTGTTTGAGGTTGATTTTTAGCTAAATGTAATGCATTTTTTCTTTTTCAGTTTAAAGCTGTTTCTTATCTATTGTTTAATGATAGATTTTTTTATGAGTTCCAATGTTACATGCCTTTGTAATACGATACATTATAGTTGATTGCTTATTGGATTACATGATTTTCTAAGTTTATCTGAATTGGTAGAAGGTGGCATCGTGCAAAAACGGTAAAATCCAGATATCTGAAATTCGGTAGGTGGAAACCATGGGTGTGTGTGATGTTGCTGTAAAAATTTAATCTAATTTTTCGTTATTCTTTTTGGTTATTTTGATTAGAAGTTGCACTAATTTTGCCATGCTTTCTCATCCTTAGCGCATAAGCAAAATAGTATAGATTTAAGATGATTTACTCTATATTAAACATCAAAATTTATAAACAGTTCTGATTTTGTTTACAGCAGGCAATCCATTTTTGTCAAATTCTTAAAAAGATACTAAAACATGTCAGTTTCTTATCTTCCTTTTTAAATTTTAATTCCTTCCATCCAGAGCCTCATGTATCTTAACGTTATGGACGTATAATACAGAATGATGAATAAGAATTTTACCATTTGAAAAAAAATGTGTCACACAAGATTCGGCTGTTCTTTTACACAAACATTTAAATACATATTCAATAAGTACATTTCTTTATTTTTATTTTTTAAGTACGAAGGGAAAAAACTGAGTCACTGCAAAATGTTTTAAGTGTCTATTGTCTCATAACGATTCGGTGTATTTTTGAAGATCTTAGTATTATGCTGCTCTTTGTAGCAAAATTAAGATTCCGTTTTGAATAAACCTTCGTAAAAAGTGCATTCTTACAAAAAATCCCTCAAAATTCTTTAAAAGTTTATCAAAGGTTGAATCATTACATTAAGAACATTATTTATAACATTTTCACATGCCTTGCACTGTGGGCACGGGAGTTTCTTTGAAAATTTTATCTGAACTAGTTGGAGAGATTGATGAATTCAATTTCAAAATTTTAATCGTGCGAAGAACATAAAATCTTTCAAGTTGATAAATAATTCACAATTTAAGGCCTGGCACGCAGGAGTGTATAACTTTAACATAATGTGCGTCACGCCTATCACAAGTAATAAAATTATGAAATGATCATTTTATAAATAAATTAGCTAGAAGGTAAAATAAAATATGTAGGAATGAAAAATTAAAGTAAATTTTAAATTAATTTTATAAATAAATTAGCTAGAAGGTAAAATAAAATATGTAGGAATGAAAAATTAAAGTAAATTTTAAATTCATTTTACAAATTTTCAGAGACAACACAGTAATACTTCCACCAAAAAAAGTTTTAAAAATAGGCTGTGATGTCTTGGTAATATACGAGAACATTTCTTTACGCATATGAATATTTTTTTTTTCTTTCTTAAAGTTGAAGAAACCCATGTACGTTCTATCAGCCACTGCAAGTATTCAAAATTTGTAATTTAGAAGCTCTTTGTTTTTGTTCGAGAAAGAATATGGCGAGTAGATCGGCTGGAATGTTTCCAAGGAGAACGTTGTGATAAAGTTTATCACAGTTGCAAAATCTTCTAAGCCCTTAGCCCCGATGGCACATCGTTCTACAATTTCACTTTTATTTTGTTCTTGTACAAAAGATTTCTTTTTTTAAACTTATTTATTTGCTCGGGTTTTTTTTTTCGTTTCAAGTTATCGCTGCTAGATTGTAATCGCGCACATGACTGATGTTCGAATGTTGGGAAAAGGTGGGGAATAGAAACGGTAATTTTTCTTTTGTTCTTAAACTTTCATCTGAGTCACTTTTTTTATTTGATTGTACTCTGAACTATCCGAAATGTGTTCCATTTTTTATATATATAAATGTTCCACAGCTTGATTGTGATTCGTTGAAATTTATATACTTTTGTTACTTCCATTTTTTTCCTTTATTTTTTTAACTTCATGATTTGTGGTTTGTTATTCTTTCAGTGTTTTGGAAGAGAACATTGGATAAAATATAATTTTTTCTTAAGATATGACAGTGGCATTTTCTACTCATTAACAGTTTTAGAAAGGAATAAAAAGGAATCCAGATGTAACTGGATTGTTTATTGCTGTATAATTTATTTTCATTTATCTTTAATGTAATTAAAAATAGGAATTTTATTTTACTTCTATTTTGATTGCGGATTTTTTTGCTTCTTCTCCAGAATGCTTTAAAACGGATTACATTTAAATACACGTAAATTAATGCTAATAAAATTTCCATATGAAAATGACTTAAATTAAATTAATCATATTTTAAATAATACGTGGTAGATGGGATATTTTATTCAACTGTTCCAACAACTTATTACACTAAGAAATTTAGCAGCTTTAAATTAAAATAAACAAAAAAAAGAACAATGAGAGAGAAGTTAAAACATGTCTGTATATTTCTAAATGTAATCGGATAAAAAAAAAAAACCATCTACCTAAACACTGCGGTTAAAAAAGAAAAGTACTTAAGTATTGCACCATTGATCAATTTTGCCAAACAAAAAAAATACCAAATGCTTCCATTTTATACACGAATAAGATTATTGTGTTTGTACATGTGTGGCAACAATTTTCCTCAAGTGGCAGCATGATGTGACATTTAGGGACTTCCTTTCATTTGATGAATTGTTTGACGGATTGTTGACGAATTGATTAAACAATGCCCTATTGGTTAGATTTAATTCAATAAAAAATAATTCACAATTCTTCAGTTTCCCTTATTAAATTTGAAATCAACTAAAGTGAAGGTAGAAGCTTAATAACAGCAGAAAATGCATTGAGTTTTACCTTGCTTAAGTAGTTTTCATTAGTTTTTCTTATACTATGTGTGCAATATACTTTTGTTTACCGGTGCTGATGAAATTAATTACAAAAATATTTGCAATCAATTGTAATTATTTATTCCATATGTATGGGGAAGGATATAAGAATATTAATTTTACATTTTAATTTGTACATTGTTTTTAAATTTCCGTCCACCTTTATAAGCAGGATGCATAAAAATGCATATTTTTTCATTAAAATAATACCAATTTTAAAAGCAGGTATATATATAAGGTTAAAAGTATATTGAATAATATGAAACAGTATTGTGTGTGTGTGTGTTTACGTATTTAATTTGAGATACGTTTTAAAATAAGTTACGTCTTATTTTAATAAATTTTTATACTTTTTTTTTCCTCAAAAGAGAATTTTCAAGTAAAAAAAAACAAACTGCAAAGCTATTATTAACTGCAAAGCTATTATTATATAAGACAAATTTAAAATTTTCCATTTATTCAGCATCTCTCAAATTTCCATAATTTTGTAATCTGAAGTTTAAAGTTGATTCAGTAAAAATCTGAAAGGATTAAAAGTTAAAGAAAAAATAAAATATCAAGTATATATTAAGCATAATAAATATTATAATTATATGCTACTTTAAGAAAATAGTGCTATAATTAGCATGTTCTAGAAAAGGAAGCCCATCAGCAATTCTTCTACTATTAGTGACTCTCTATCATGCCCCCATCTTTTTCGTTACTAAGACGATAAATAAAATATTTAAGAATACTAATTATGGCAAGTATTCATTAAAGGTTTTAAATATTATTATAAACATTTCATAAGACCTTTTTTCTCTTGACAGGTTGTTAATGTGGGATAAAATATTTAATTTTTGAGCTAAATACTTAATTATTTTTGTGTTAAAAAACCTGCTGAGTTTTTTAGTATTAATAATATTTTACTTTATTACATATTTTTTTTTTTTTTTAGGTTAAAACTTTTTACTACTCACCGTATGATTAATATTTAATGCAAATCCTATTTATTAGGAGTAATTAAAATAAAAATTAGGTTTTTTATAAAAAAAATTCCCTTGGATTCCTTCAGATCATAAGTTCCCAAAGGAGGTTGCTAAGAACCCTAGTGGTCCTTGCGATTTTTGAGGGGGTCAGTTGAAAATTTAATTTTATTTGAGGGTGGGTGGGCAATGATCAGGTATCCAAGAAAGGTTTAATATAAAGTAAAATATTTTTGTGACGCATTTCATCATTATGGAAGTTTAAAAAAAATTAGTTAATATTTGTTTACGCGTTAAAAAATTCAAAGTAAAAATTAAAAATCTTCATGAAGTACTTTTTTAGATAGGTGCATTAAGTGCATGTAATGACGGTGGAAGTACACGGGTGCAGACGTTTACGAGGTTTAAATTGGAATGTATTCTCGTATGCATTAACTTGTATAAAATATGGCAATATAAATGAGTCTTACATCTAATCAACAGTTTTGTTTTTCATTGTGTATGATCCCGATTTATGAATAAATGAAATAATTTTTTTTCTTAGGATTGAACAAAAAGTAGTATTATTCTTTGTATTGCACGAAAATACACATATTTTTATAACAAAGTGTTTTTCTATTCTAATGCAAAACCCACACTAGGAATAAATATTGTTTCCAATATTCACAATGTTTTACTCATAATTTATTTTTATGTGACAATTTACCATTAAGAGCATCCAAGTTAAATTTATATTTTTATTACTATGAATTGAAATATAGTTGCTTAACTTGGAAATTCAAAGCTGAGTTTTTGATATAAATCGGGTTCATGGTCACTGTAAATTTAGGAGTCACTACTTTAGAGTACTAATCTTTTTAAATTCGAATGAAATCAGGCATTTTTTTTTTACTTTTTTTAAATATTAAATTAATAATGTACAATATTTTGAATCTAATCACCGTGCCATTAAAATCCTTTTTCTTTAAGTTATCAATATATGAATATGTCTTCAAGTAAAATAGAATAAATATTTAATTATTTTTCTCTTGAGGCAAAAGACTATTCCCTGCAACTTGGCACTGAATAACCAAAAATAGAATAAAATTTTTATTTCGCATAATTTGATTGACAAACTAAAGAAAAACACACATTTTCCATTTTCGCGACAAAGAAAGACTATCTCTTCAGAAAACCCCAAGAAAACATACCAAAACCAGTCCAAAGAGATATGACAGTTTCATCTATAAATGTGTGTTTTAAAGATAAACACTTCACCCTGAAGCGAGATATAAAAAAGATGAAGCTTCAATTTTCTTCTAGAAAACCCATTTCGTATGAAAAGATTATAAATGTGAGAAATGCTTTTCTAGGGATTGTTACTTCTCTTTTGTTTGTCAAAGTCCGATTTCCTTTGAGGAGGTGAGTTTTTATTCCATTGATGTTAGACTTTAATTTTCTTTTTCTTTTATTTTATGCAGAAATAGAACATATAGATAAAAAAATATTGACATTATATAAACTGTAATAAAAATTCCCATAAAAACAATAAACATGTATGCAAGTTCAAATGTACATTACTAATGTCTGTTTTAGATTTAAAGTTGCGAAAATATTGCCTGCATTACATTTAAAGTAAACATATTTCCGCTTAAGGTGACTGACAATGGTTAGAAACGAGATATTGAACAAGCGTGTAAATTAATGATTTTTTCTTATATTTAGTATCAGTTGAATTTGAATACACATATAAAGCTGTTTTAAAAATATTATTACAACAAAATACTTAAATGTAATTTTATGACAGAAAAAAATATTCATTAAAAACACATTGTCCTGTCTATAAAAATTAATTCTATAAATATAATATTTTACCAATATTATTATTTTCAGAGTACCAATCAAATGAAATGATAACTGGTATTTGTTTGTTAAAACCGTTCTAATCTGATGTAATAAAATATAAATAAATTCTCTTATAACTTATGTTTTAAGGTAGGTGACTCATCTCCGGCCTATCCTGATTCGAGCCTAGTGCCTCTCGGGACCCAATGTGCAGATGGGGCTTATCTACGTTAAATATGTTCAATCTCAAACTTTCTACCAATGGTGTTGTGTGGGTTCCATCTCAGGTGGCGTCCTCGTCACTGTACCATGTGTTGAGGTAATGGATGGCGCTGTTTCAGCAGCGGCGTTGTGTAAATGTAACCCCGGGAAGACGGGGATGTGATAAGTGGAGCGTTAGAGAGTTTGAGTGCATTGGCTGAGGTGTTGTGAGATTTTAGTTAGTAATGAATAAGATGTGAGTAGAAGTTTGTAAATTAAGTTATTTGTTATTTAAGAGAGGTAGATTTAATTGTGGATATATAGCGTATCCAGTACATATGTATTTCAAGAATTTTAGTTAAACCCCGTCATAGAAGTACTAGCTATACATAGGAAAAATAATATTATTATTGAAGCATTTTTTATAAGAAGGTAAAGTTTTGAAATATGCTATAATCTTTCTTTATTTTTTGCAAAAAATGAATTCTTAAATAATTTTTTCGTAATAATATTCGTAAAACAGTTTTATATTTATATTATAAATCAACTAAACCTAAAAATATGAAACCATTGTTCACTTAAACGCTTCATCGAAATCCGGGTTTTAGACGCAGTCATGCACCTCAAACTTTACACTGAAAAAGCCAAGTACCTATTTTAACTTTTTAGCATGCATAAAGTATAACAATGAAAAACATAAAGTAAAGCCACGGAGCATTACTTTTTTCCCTTTTTCAAAGCTGTTAAAAAGTGTTATTTGAATTAATTCTTAATACACATATACTCGTATGTTGTATTTATTGAATGTCTTGAAAGTTTCTATACCAGATATGTAAATATGTCAATTCTTATTTATTCTCTTTTTAAACTACAGTACAACAAACTTGACATCAAAATTATAATCTCTTAGACTTCACAATTTTATGAAAATCTACTTTGAAAAGTTTGACATTAGAAATAATTGTTTGTCGAGAAAACTGTCTAAAGTTATTGAATCTTGCAAATGTAATGAAAAATTAAATCAAAGAGCGATAGTGGGAAAATTAATTTTGTTATTTTATTTTTCATGAATAGAAATTGCTTGGTAATTATAATAAGTTTAAATAAATAGGAAGACTTTTCTTAAATTACAGGATTTTTTTACCTTGATAAATTTGAAATCATATATATATATATATATATATATATATATATATATATATGTCTGTTGTTAAAGCTTAATTATCCCTAATTGTACATTTAACGTTTGACCACATTGAAATTCCATTTATATTACAGCTGTACAGTAAGATATTTCCAGGCACATTTCTATTTGATAAAGAGAAGAATTTTTTTCACGCTATTTTTGTATCATACTAAAGAAATACGGTAGGAGCTAGAAGCGAATTTAAGTCTCTTAGAAATCTATGACTCCAATATGAAAGAAACATTTGTAACAAAATATATTATACACATATGAAAAACTACGAACCAATTGCCATGTCTAATAACAGCACAAACAATAAATAATCCCGTTCTTAATGTTGTATATGTGACAAGTAACAATGACTTGTGACAAAGAGCTGTCAACGGTTTCTGCAATGGTATAGTGCATAATTGATTCTATAGATAAATGGGATACAAATAAGTGTATTTTTATTTATAAGAAAATAACTTTATGGGAAGATGTATTAAAAGTGTACTGATATTGTTCAATTGCTTAACACTACAATGACTGAAATTTAGTACATACGTATATTGTCCAAAAGCAGTCAAAATGACTGTATTGTAACATACTTATTAATGTGTAAAGAAATTAGTTTAAAATTGATTTCTAATATTTTTTATAAAATTTACAGTTACATAACAAGTTATTAGTAAATATTAACAATAAAAAATATCTTCACTTTGAAAAAAAATATATTCTAAAAACTTCTAACAAATTGTTCATTAATATAGGTATTTTCTTTTCTAATATAAACTTAAAAGCAGTCAAAATGACTTCATTTGATCTATCTAGTATTAAGAATGCTAAGAAACATCATTGAACTTTTAAATGCTTGTCAAGAAAACTATCTAATAAAATAAAAAATTCAGTTAACTTAAGATAAATATTTTTATTGTGTTTGATTAAGCAAAATATTTCCCCTCAGGGGAAAGTTTATATGGTAAATACAGGGAATCGTAAAGTGGCAATAGCAACCTTATATATATATGAGCTTAATTGTTTAAAAAATACTCATTCATATGAAGCACTCGTGATGTCATACAAGTTAGATTTACCTTGAAATTTTTTTGGTTTTGTTTACTTACGCTTGTTTCGAAAGAATGTTAGATGAAGAGTGCATCATTTTCAAATCCTGCAAAAAGTTATGCGGATATATGAAATCCACCTTCATATTAAAAATGTTTACGTAAATATAATTATAATTTTTTGTATAATGTAGTAAGTCTATAAAATATCCATTGGAATAATCATGGTAACCCAAATTGAAAAAAAAAAAAAAGGTGGAACTGAAAGTACGTATACAAAGAGCATATATTTATACGCACACACACACACACACATACACACACACACACATACACACACACACACACATATATATATATATATATTCTTTACACGTTATGTAGAGAACTTAAACTATGATTACATTCACACACACACATGCAATATAATATTCCAAAGAATACAAGAAATAAAACATTTTTCAAAATGTAAGGCAAAACGCACTTAATGAGTGTATTTACATAAATTTTCATATTCCCCCAATCATTTGCCGAAAAAAATTGATTTTAGATATCAATAATTTAAGAAAATACTCATATTTAATATATTGTTATTTTGTTTTGCATTAATTTCAATTCCTTGTGCCGTAATTCATTATTTCTTTTTTATTTATTTTTTTTGCCTTTTACTTACGATTGTTTTCGGTATTTACTGTGCAATAACTATAGATTTATAGAGATTAAAAAATTAATATGGAAGCATGTAAAAACGCATTTAAAGTATATATTTAATTTTAGAATAGTTAATCTTTTACAGTAAGCTTTTTCATGCTAAATGTGTTTCTCAGATTACTTCTCTATTTAATTTAACGATGTTTAACATATTTCTTTTTAACTTTCTTTGATCCGGTTACAGAATTAAAAAAAAAACTAAAATTTTACTTTGTAGTACATACACTAGCATTTAATGATACATAATTATAAAAATGTATTTAATTCATCTTGAAATAAATATTCACATTCTTTAATTCTTATTTCAAATGTTATTTAATTATTTGCAGAGCATTTTACATTTCACTATTTATATAATCTATTTGTAATTCTAAATTACTCTGCTCGAATTGAAACGAATAATCTTCATCAATATTTAAAAAGGGAAAAAAAATCGTGAAATTCTATGTACGATAAAATGTAGATTATGAACTCTCTACTAATATCCTATCCAATCAACATAACCGAAGAAAAACATTTTTCCAATTTTATCGAAACCAATATTTTTTCATCCTCTGTTCCCTTAGGCACCGTACACCAAATGACAATAATTCCTAATTGTATCTAACAAAACACGTTTAATTGCCACATCATTAAAAATCTCTCATTCGCTTGGTGGGAGAAAAGTCATTAAACAAGTCCATGTATTGCAGAGATTGTATCGTGGGCTTGAAACTGTTAATGGTATGCTCGTCGTTTGAATAGAGCGTCTCATTTGTCAAGAATTGTGTTCAATGATAGCCACTCAAAAGAAGCTCTCGCTCCTAAAAAGTTTCCATTTAGTTTCAATCGAGATTCTTTTTAGTCGATTATCGACCCGTGTGCAGATACAAGATTTTAACTAGGCGTACTGAGGAAGAGTCAACTAGAGTAAGAAAGCTAATCTGCATTAAGTTGGGAATATTTTTTTTTTTTGAAAAATAGAATTTTTATGGCATAGCGGTAAAATGTTTTCCTAAATTTCTTTCATCAACGAAATGTATTAAAATTACTTATCTTGTATTCTTATTAATGGTTGATTCTCATCTTGACTTCTTGATTCTAAGAGTATCCATTTCTTGTTAATACTGAAGTGGAAATATAATAATTTATAACGTGGAAATATAATATAATAACAAATTCAACTGTGAAAAGGAAATTGAATACATTTTTGTTTGATTGAGAGAAGATGTTTGAGAATTTTTGAATGTAATGTATTTCTCATTTTTTGCATACGCCAAATGTATGACGAAATTTAGCAGATTTATAAGAATCTACGCATTTTAAGCAATGCTTTTGAATTTAAAAATTATCAAATTAGCTTATTGAGTTCCTTTAAATTTAAAAGGAGATTATAGATTATTTCTGTAAAAATTATTATAATCAGTTAATGAAAAAACTAATGCCAAAGGTTGAAATATCGGTAGCGTTATTTTTGGAAACATTTTCTTAGATTTAAAATCAGACTGGGGGGAGGGGTGTTTTTTAATTTGTTTTAAATGTGTTTATTAGTTTGATTTTCATGAACATAATTTTTTATACATGGTTAAAATATTGAAATCGAACATTTTTTTACGTTTACATTAGCAAATAACCCCTATTGTAACGTTTAATCTTACGGGTTGAGATTTTTTAAACTGAAATATTTTACATCCATAAACTATTGAACAAAGATTTTCTAAGAACTATTTATTTTTATAGTATATTTTACAGAAATGTGTACGCTTAGAGTATTGTCTTTAAATAAACTCATAGATTAGCTGAATTAATCGAATTTTATTGTCCAATTTTATCCAGATATGATTACCCATAGACTGCTATGTGCATCACATATGTAGATCATCTTTCCAACAGTTACAATAGGCCAGTTCTGCTTAGGATAATATGTTATTTGCGTAATAAACAAAAAAAATATTTATTTAAAAACACTTTTACTGGTTTTTAACGCAATGAAATCCATAGATATGTATTCATACAAACTCTCTGATAATTCTTGATAATTTGTCTACTTTAAATCAAGAAATATATTATATTCATAGAATACTGAATGAAGATTTCTTAAAAAATGCTTATTTTCTTCTGTAGAATGTACAGTATATTTTACAACAGTACACTTAAAGTATTGTATGTAAGCAACTAAGGATTGAATGAATTAAAAGGATATTATCGTTCCATTTTATTGCGATATAATTACGAATATATTGTTCAGTATATCACATACTTAGCTCATCTTACCAACGAATTTAAAAGTCAATTCTGTATAGGATAATATATTACTCACGTAATAAATATGAAAAATAAATATTGAAAAATTTAATGTATATTAATGTAATTAATTTCATACATATACATGCAAATAAACTTTCTGATGAGTCTTGGTAATTTGCCTACTTAAAATCAAGAAAATAATTTTAACCTACTTTTCAGTGTTCTAATAAAACAACTGCAGTTAAGGTTATGATTAATTCTTTCAGTGACCTTAGTTCTCTGTCTTAGAACGAATAGGACATGGAATTCTTCTATCGATTCGTGGATGCACTTGACAATTATAAATAATGGTGAAGAAGGCTTTGTCTACAAGCCAATAAAATACTTCTTTTCTTCTTGTCCCTTCCATAACATGTGATAATACCGAAAAATGTATTATAACTATTTTTGGTAAATAATAGGAAACCGTTATACGCTATACTAGTTTCATATTATGTAACTATATACTTGTTAGTATACGATGAAACATTTACTGCAAAATAATTTTGTAATATTTTCTAACCCCTTTTTTAAATAAATTATTTCACTTAAATTATTTCAAAAAATAAATTTGTTGAGTTCCAAAAAATGCAATTTTTTACAAATATTTATATTAGTTTCTTTAGACATATTGCATTCATCTTGCTTTTTAAGATACGTTTACATAGATTAGCGTTTCTCAAACTGTGGGATACGCCCCCTAGGGAGGAGTGATGACCCAACAAGAGGGGCGCGAGCATATCGAAAAGTCGAAAATAAAACATTATTTAAAATTAATTTAAATTACTGAAAGGAAGCAAAACAAAAATACATTCTAGCGTAATAAAAAATAAAATATGCATTTACACTGATATAAAATATTAATAAATGTGCCAGTACTGCACATTGTATTTGTAATGAATTTAACAATACCAAGTTAAGAACAATTTTAACAATTACCAGTGAGCTTGTTATTTATAAAATTATATACAAAATTCAATCAAACTTATTTTGATAATTTGTAAGGTTTGTAATTAAATTCGTATTGTAGATTTACGTCAAAGTACATTATTGTTTAATTCAATACATTGTTATTATTTGGATGGAAGAAGGGGTCGAAGAAAATTATGACTGAAAATTGGGTCGCAAGTATTGAAAGTTTGAGAAGCATTGACATATAGATGCATCATCTCTTGCGAAAGGTGTGTATATTTGAATTTAATTGCTTTTGTATTTGTGAAATAAAATAAAACTACTTGAAGGAAATATTTTAATTAGTACTTCAAGTGGATTTATAAAGAATTGGAAGAAAAAAAAATATCAGGCTAAAGTGTTGCATTGGGAACGATTATTAATGTTTACCAACATATTTAAGATTCCCTTAATTTTTAACTCATATTGAATTACAAGAAGTTTCGGCCTTTTCTTAGGGGAATTTAGAGTTATAATGTACATTAAAATAAAAAAAATACCATAGAATTTAGCACATTTTAACACAGTTTTGAAAAGTAGTATTTAATTTAAATTCCGCATATTTGGTATCAACAATATATGCAACTCAAATCTGTTGATCTATTATATGTTTAAGATGTTACATGTGTTTTTTCCCCATTTTACTTTTTGTTTTCTATTTCTGCTCGTATTTAATAAATGCATACACAATTATTACGTATGAAAATCCCCACACATGCAAAAAAGTGTTATCCTTTAAATATAATACAATACTATTACAAACATATCCTATTAATTCCACAAAATAACCGCATTTGTGGAAACCTTTAACATTTTTTCCCCTCCTTACTTACCTAAGAAGAAAGCATCTAAGTGTCCAAAGAAAGACGGCAATTTGGACCAGTTGTAGTGGATACAAATGAATCTGATATTGATATATGTTGCAATTATACCAGATAAGACACGGGAGAGTTCCTAGGGGAGAGCAATCATTTTAAATTTGGAGTCTTAGCCTTAACGATCGATGGGAGCATCTGGCATTATGTTGCTTAGTAGATGAGAGAAACAGAACACTATTCAATTATAAATAAGACTTGACCTTTTACGGAAAATGTAAATATTTTATCAATTTTAGTGATTTATTTACAAATTTGAAAGATAAAGCATTGCAGGTGGTATTTTATTTTGTCTTATAAAAGATGCGTAGTATTTAATTGATTTACACTGAAATTATTTTACTTGTTTTCTTTACCGAATAACAATATTATTTATCAAATGATTTGATTTAATGGGGATTTTGATTTCTGTATTAGGCAGAGAATGATTTAATCTGTAATAAAAATCCGTTATTTCTAACTATATATATATATATTCAGCTGATCAGCGTTGTTTTTTGTTATTTTCAGAGTGTTTGCACAATTTCAGGATTTTGGCGAGAATAAATGAAACTTTCTTATTGAAATCTCATGTGTAGAAATATAATGGATGAGAAATCCTACCATAAATAAATTAAGTTTTAATATTAATATAAATTCTACTTTTACTCAATGAAATGTAAACGTTATTTAAACCTCTGTTTTTTATAGATTTTTCAATATGTTTTTATAATCCATTGTTAAATTAGGCTGTTATTATTTTAAATATTATCACTTGCTTTTAGTTTTTTTAATTGGATTTTTTTAATATTTTAGTATTAATTAATAAAGATAGCTTTTATTATTATCATTTGGAAAATACAGTTTTTCTTTTTTTTTCAAATGGTTTTAAGAAACGATTTACACCACACAGATCTTCTTTTAAAACCGAAATAAATAATTAAACTACATTGTTAGATGTCATGTTGTAGACGTTTAAATGTTATTGAACATGATTCTAATTAATAGTGTAATATCAGGAAAAAAATGTAAAAAAGAAATGTTATTAAAAATTATAAAATATTTTATAAAAGAAATGTTGGAACAAAGAGAGAGAGAGAGATAGTACATACAGTTACATAATTTTTATTATATATTGTATTTTTTTTCCATTTATAAGTTAAAATTATGTAAACAAATATTAACTTTATTTAAAAATGCATATTAAGAGGGTCACTTCACGAAAATTCATGAAAAAATCGATTTTTCAATTTTGATTGAAACATAAAATACCATTCTTTTTCTTCCTAATGCAGTTTAAATTTTTGCTCTAGCTTAATTAGAAGTATTTTTAACATTTTTTTAAAAAAGTTGTTTACATCTGTCAAACCCCAAAACCGCTGATTGTCACGCCCTCTTAAATGAAAACAAAAGACACATGCTACTTTTCAGCCTTATCAAATGGTTTAAATTGATTAAAAGAATTTATTTTGATCAGCAACTTATTCAGGAAAGAAGTGAAGTGAATAGTTGTAAATGTTTGTTTACTTACAGCCTATTTTTTTACCACTTCATATGCAACGAATTTCTGCTATTGCGCGCAATAGTGTTTTCAATCAAACACATTAATAAAACTTCTACAAAACGTTTTTTAAACTCTTTTAAGTAATAAAATGTTTAAGAGATGAAAGTTTGGAAAAATTGAACAAAAATCCAAACTTTCAAGGAATTAAATGTTGATAACAGTCAGACAATTTCAACATAAATAAATCTGCTGTAAAATCAAAGTTAGGTAAGTTTAATAAAGAGTATGTTTTTTTTTTAGATCCATTTGAATGTTTCTGTGAGATGACAGACATTGTGCTGTTTTTTTGTGCTTTGAAACAACATTAATTACATAAAATTAATGCAAAAACCAAGGTATTCACATAAGTTTTGGTCGCCAACTCTAGGGTTTGGCTACAAAATAGTTAATATGTTGTGAATTTTGTGGTCTTATTCCAACATTTCTTAATACCAGGTTTACTAAAACAGTAGTTAATGAAAAAAAAAAGATACAAAATTATATGAAGTGGAAAATAGAATTTCATATGCTATGAGGTCTATTTAAAAAGAAACAGTTGCAAAAATATCTTGCGGAGTTACGAATTTGTCACCTTCACCAAAGTGGTTTACGATTCCACATGCATACAATAAATAATGCGACTGAGAAAGTAACCAAAGTGTCTATGGATTTAGCTGTTGCCGAAACAATATCATTTATAAAGGATAGCCAAATGTACGAGTGGCTATCAATGGTACCTGGCTAAAAAGAAGCTATACATTTCTAAATGGTGTTGTTACGGTACTTAGTTTGGACACTGGGAAAGTTGTTGATGCTAAAATATTATCGCAGAAATGCTCATGTAATTTTAACAGTGATGTCCATTGCAATGAGTGTTCGGCAAGTTACATTGAAAATAGTAGGGGAATGGAAGATGAAGAGGTGCACTTTTTTTTTTGTATCTCATCGCTGGCAGACATTACACAATTTACGATATACACAATATTTGGACTATATGGGAACCCTAAAACATACAAAGCAGTTTTAGAATCTAAAGATATGTAAATATTAAAAAAAATAGAATGTGTTGATCATGTTGAGAAAATGATGAGGACATGACTTAGAGCCTTAAAATCAAAATTAAAAACAAAAAGCTTAAAGACAAAAAAATCTCTAGGATGCCGTAATGGCTTGACAGATGCAAAAATAAACAAATTGCAAAGATACTATGTTTTGGCTGTTCAAAACAACTCGGGAAAATTTGTCAGCCATAAGGCAAGCTATTTTGGCTATATTTTTTGATAAAATGTTCACAGATTTGAATCCACGACACGGTTTATGCCCCATGGGATGTGACTTGTGGTGTAGATATAATATGTCCATACTGAAAGGTTACACATACAAGCATAAACACTACTTACCTATTGCAATTAAGAGAATTGCATAAACAAAGTATTTAAAGGTCACTAATTTTGAACATTTATCTGGATGCTTGCTTGATAAAACTCAAAATATTAGTGTAAGAGGAAATAGTTTTTGGTGTATAATTCCAAAAACTGTATCTGTGAAATTGGGAACTTTAAAAACTATAGTACATGAAGCTATATACTTATATAATCAAGGCTTCATTACGAAATTAAAAGTTTTAGATGCATTAAACATTCAACCCCTGGATTTTACATATATCGAGCGTTGCAAGAAGTAGATTATGTGTGTATTAGGAAAGCAGAATAGTCAGTTTTACAATGAACCAAAGAAGCTAGAATTAAAAACAAACAATTAAAATGTAGGCAAGAAGATGATCTTGCAGATGACACTAGCAATCCCCAAGTTATAGTTCTGTTGTGCATTAGTTAATAGTAAGTTTGTACTTTAAATCACTATTTCTCAAAAGTGTAAATTTCAACACAAAAGGAACATTTTTGAAAAAAACTACTTATTTTACAGCCTTTAAACTTTGCACATATGTTAACACTATACAAATAAATATTTAATGAGATATTTTGTCAAAAAAATTAATCAAAAAATATTTATGGATTAAAATGTACAAGAATTTTCATCGTTTTAAAAATTTTGACGTGTTACTCCACATATGAATTTTTTTTAAAAAAAACTAATCAAAATTTGAAAAAATGCTCCCATTAAAATAATAAAAATAATACAATGAATGCACAAAAAAATTCATGACGGTACAACCAGACAATTTTTAAAAAATGTTCCTTAAACTTGGTCATTTTTAATATTACGGAGATAGGGAAAATGCTGCGTGAAGTGACCCCCTTAAAGTAGTTCTTAAAAGCAGAGTTTTAATTTTTTTTATTTCTTTTATACAGTACTCAGTCAAGGTGAATTTGGGAGAGAAACAAACCATTCTAGAATCTTAAACCTTTCTGCTTTATGTTTGAAAAATAATTAAATTTCATTTTAATGATATTTAAAAAGCGAAACTATTTCAAGAATCTGATTAATCTTCTTTTTTACATCAGAAATGCTTTTCTTGTTCTTTCTATTCATGCAAAAAATATTATTTTAAATAAATTAATTTTCAACTTTAAAACTAAATTTTTTTTTGGCAAATTAAAGAGATTGTTCTGATTTATGGAAAAAAATGAGAAACTCTCTGGAATATGTACTACATTTTCTTAATTCTTAATTTTCTTTCTTCGTTGTGTTATTAATTCGAATAAAATAAATAACAGTGAGATGGCCGTAACAAAAAATGATTCTTAATAAGGATATGTTTTAATGGGTTAGTTTTTCATACATAGCACAAATACATTCATTTATAAATTTATTTCATTTTTGCTACTATTACTGATTTTAATACTTTTACATTAAATGATTTAGTGACATTTTAATTTTAATATTATTTTTTTATAAAACACAAACTGCTGATTTTATTAGACTCTGGTCATAGCTTTTCTGCTGAATAAATTTATGATTAAAGACATCGGTGTTTTCTTGTGGAATAATTGAAAAATATTAAAAAAGGAAACACACAAACACACACACAAAAGCTAAACAATAATGTTTACTAAGTATATTGAGTTAAAAACTATTAATAATTATAATACATATATAATTTCTTACTAAAGCACTATAATAGGGAATATATAACTATGTTGCGCTTTATTTTGAATATCTCTTTCTTACATTTTCTGCATCTTTATATACTTATTATTATTCATATTTGAAATAAATTAAAAAAGAAATTAATAAAATATTAATTTTATTGGATATTTGTATTTTAACTAAACTAAGAATTTTTACTTTTCAGACTTCATAATAATTTACAAGATAAATACTTACTCTTATTATATTTTAATAATTTTAATATAGCCTATTGATTAACTGGAGAAATGGCAGGTCTTGATATTGAATCATTTAGCTATTCTAAGCAAATCTTTTGTCGGCGATCCCTTATTAATTTCTCTCTAATTGGTTATCGAGCTTGGCCATTCGTAAAGTTCTAATCTTGCAGCATTTATCATATCTAATTATTTCCCTCCAATATGAATTCCTGCATTCATTCATTATTCTTCAAAATTCATATCTCTTTAGATTCCAGGATCAAGCAGCTCAATTAACAATTATATCACATAATTATAATGGATTCCTTTTCGTATAAGCTTAAAATGCTAAGCTGTGAAATACTTTAATACCCATACGAATATGCTTTAATTTGTAAAAAAAAGTAAATATTTTTTTTTAGTTTCATACCGGATTTCTTAACTGGATGACATAGCCATTTTTCATTTAATTATTATTCTTGGAAAATTAAGAATCTACTCTAAAATGGAGATTGTTTTTTTCATTCCTGACACTTTTCCTAAATTTTTGTTTCACAGAAAAGAAGTACAAATTTTAAATTATAATAAGGATATATGAATCTCAAAATTCATTAAATAGAATGTAATTTTTATTAGATATCTTAACCAAACATTATTAGAGCTAACAAGATGATTTGTTCATTATTTGCGATTATTTAATTTTTTTTATTTTAGATTAATTGAAAAAAAATGCCTTACACGTACCTAACTATGGATCTGAAATAAAGATAATTTTGTGCGTTTTATGTACAGAAACAAATAAAAGATTCAAAACAAAATTAAAATGCGTTTTCATTTGATTTTTTTGCCTTAAAGAATGTGTATTTAATTTCATATTTAAAAACCTTTGAAATACGATTTCTCCCTTCTTTCATTATATTCAAATAATTAATTTAATGAAATGAATAAATGAATATTTATTATGTTTCATATTCAAATATATCCTATACTATTTTTTTTGAAAATAAGGAATATTTATTTTTATGTTTCGATAAAAGTGATGGAAATATTATTTGTTACATATTTGAATATTTGTTTTATATATTTGTTTTAATTTATTTATTTTACAGATGCCAGGCCATTGACCATCAGGTCATTTGGTAACGGGCTCTCCAATACTTTTTTACAATGCAGTTAAGATCATTCAGTGCAGAGCACTCGTCCAAATGAGCGGCAGTTATGTCTTGTCCAGTGTCACACAAAATGCAGATAGCTGAAGTCACTAAATTAAAACGAAACAGATGAGCACAAAGGCAGTCATGTCCGGTTAAAAGTCTTAATTTAGCCACAGCAGCAGCACGAGGAGAACTTGGAATACCGTGGGATTTCTTACATAGTGTACTCCAAGGCTTATCACGAGCAACACGAGAAGCTGTAAGGCGAAATGATTCCCTAAAAATCCTTTTAATTTCCAGTTTGGCAGAAAGAAGTGTCAGGTCTCTGCAAAAGTTCTGAAGGATACCCGTTCTCTTTTTTGTCAAAAAGTCTGTCCTCTCATTTCCCCAAAGACCACAGTGGGATGGTACCCATTGAAAGACGATCTTTCCTTTTATCTTTCCCAGGAGTTCTCTACAGTTCTGCACACGTAAACAATTATTCTCATTATAGTTGGACAAAGCCTGGAGGGCAGAAGTAGAATCTGAAAGAATTACAGCTCTTTCAATGGGGGGAAGACGAACAGCAAGTTGCTGAAGGGCTATATGTATAGCTTCAACCTCACCATCAAAGTGAGTTGCCAAAGGGCCGGCGTGTAAATAGAAGGAGAAGAGGTGACGAAAAACACCAATGCCAGCTCCTTGGGCAAAGTCCAAGAGTGAGCCATTTGTGTAAATGTGAAGCCACTCCTTCGGTGGGAAGCGGGTATTGATAGTTTCCAAAGCTATAGCGTGAAGAGCAGTTGGACTTAGATCACGTTTTCTCGCAGTCAGAACAAGGTCCAATCTGATGTCGAGTATTGCGTAGTCGAGTGGGTTAGCAAAAGACAGTAATTCAAAGGGCACATCATTATTGACTTTATATTGAATGTTCTCACGAACACATTGAATAAAGCCCTTTTGAGTCTTAAGATTACGTCCTCCATCGGAATCATAGTCACGCCAGAATGAATTATTTGGGAGTCTAATAAGTCTATTGAAGAGAATAGCGCAGCATTCTTCTCAATTATATTAGTGAATGGCTGAAGGTCGCAAAGTAACTGCATGTCAAGTACTGGAGTAGTTTTAACTCCGCCAGTGACCATGCGAAGGGCTTGATTATGGAAAGTGTCAGGAAGTTTTCTAACGTTCTCTGAGGCAGAGATCAGCACCTCATTGCAATAATTTAGAACTGGTTGAATATATGTCTTGTAAGTTGTATTTAAGGTATCCATATTTCATCCCCATTTAACAACGGTCAATCTTTTAAGAATGGAGAGTCGCTTTCTTGCCTTAGAAACAACAAGCTCAGCATGTTTAGTCCATTTCAATTTGTTATCAAGAGCGCAACCCAAATAAATTGAAACATCACTCTGTTGAACAGACATACCGTTATAAACCAATTGGGTACTGAATGGTTGTCTATTTAAAGTGAAGAACTGACAAGTAGTCTTGTTTAGGTTTACAGTCATATTATTTTCAATACACCAAAGGTGTAATCTTTCAAGGGTCAGATTTAGGATGGTATTTAGTTTGGACTGATCCCTCTTTGGTGTGCTGCACCAGATAGCAAGATCATCCGCAAATAGAGCCGTATTGGTCAGTCCATCAGATGCCAAAAGATCAGGGAGATCATTAATAAAGATGTTGAATAAGATAGGACTAATCACAGTGCCTTAGGGCAGGCCAGTTTCACTTTGTTTACAACTGGAAATAGCATTTCCAAAACGAACGGCCGAGAAACGCTGAGATATTTGTTTTAATCTGCTTGCATAAAGTAAAACCTATTGATTATTTAATTTGAAACATAATAAGCTGCTGTAAGCTAAATAATAATTATAACATAATACTATTAATAAGTAAAAAAATATTCTTTTCATGTCCATGCAGCAAAATGTTTCATTTAATATAAATATAACACCTTGGATCTAACAGTCATGTATCATTTTTTTTAATTTACTTTGAAGGTCCTAAAAATATAACATTTCCTATAAGCACTATTATATTTTAATTAGGTTTTTTAGTGTATGATCATTAAAGTATATATGGTCTTTTTAACATTTTTTTACATTTAGTACGTTAATGTATACCTTTATAATTAATTTTTATTTATAGACTTAGTTTCAGTAATTTACAGTTTAAACATTTTTCAGAAATTTTTTTATGCATAATATTGCACTAAAAAGTGACGTAATGTTATTATAAATAAAAGTCTCATAAAAGATTTTTTATGACATCCATTGCTTAGATGTACAAAAAAATTCTATAATATAATAATCAATCGAATTTCGGAAAATTATTATGAACTTTAAGCTAATTCTTTATTCTAAGATAAATCTATACTAAAATCCAATATTACACAACTTTTATAGATAAAAAATATGTATGTGTAACATTTTGAAAATGCTGAACCTTTTTGATGTTGCAGGACTGCCTTTTTAAGAAGCCGTTCTGCTTTTTTTCTACTACATGTGTGATACTTAAATATATTTATTCAGTCAACTAATATTTATTTAGAATTATTTTTCCAATCATTGTAACTGTATGCTTCATTTATTTAAACTTCTTTAAATGTAGAACACAATTTTTTTTACAAATAAATTAAGCAGATAAGGATGCTGAACATTTTACTGCGTATAGATGTATTTCAGCAACGATTTCTCTTTAATTCAAATAAACATTTTATTCAAAATACTTTCATCTGTGATAAATACGATATACACTGCTATTTCTCTTCTATATAACATATCTCAATTTAAATATAATTTTAATTGTTTGTAAAAATCATATACATTATTTTCTGGTGGTGAGTACCATGAGACCAAAGAACTGTGTGAGTTTAATAATATTTCACGATTTTAACTTTTTAAAGAAATCATAAATGCGTGTAATTAATAGACTAGAAAATCAACCATTTTGCTTTACTATGTGTTATTCATTATCAGTAAATTATCGAATAATAACATTTATAATATTTTTATTAAAAAAAGATAGAGACGCAAATATTAATAAATAATAAATGCATTGAATTTGATTCCACAAATTAATTAAATTGAAATTTTTAGTAACACTGCATTAAAGCACATTTTCGAATCGCATTGATGGCACCATGATGTATTTCATACCCGTAATATATATACATTTTTTGTTACATAATATAACTCATTTTAAAATGTTGATATTGAATCAAAAATAAATTTAAAAAAAACATTACAGACGTACAATTGCTTGATATTAGATTTTTAAACTTTACTTTTTTTTTTCAAAATTTAGATTGAAAAGAATATATATATATATATATATATATATATATATATATATATATATATATATATATATATATATATATATATGTGTGTGTGTGTGTGTGTGTGTGTGTGTGTGTGTGTGTGTGTAAAAATAATTAAATTTGGTATAGAATTAAATTCCCTATGCAACGTGTAACTTTAATTTTCCATTACTTCTTCAAGTATTAAATTAATCGCAGCAGATGGCCCAATCACAAAATGCTTATAATACCAGATCATTATGTTTTATAGCCCTATATGTCAGTATTAACTTTCAAATATTACCCATAACTAAGAACGGTATTTCACATATAGGAATAAGGGATACAGTCACTTAGATGTTCATTTGGCATCCTTTTTCTCTCAAAGTAACATCTATTGATGTCTAGTTGAATAAAACCGTTTTTAACAAAAAAAAAAAAAACTTAGTGTTGACTTGAAACATGTCACATATATATATATATATATATATATATATATATATATATATATATATATATATATATATATAACTTGTACACACACATATATGAACAGAAAGACAGATAATTATTAATATAAGATGTGTAATACAAAAATATAAAATCCGTACATTTTCTTAAATTTTTCTAACAAGCATACCAAAAATTTAAACAGGGAATACACCAAAATCAAATTGTGTGTCTTATTTTTTTGTAAAAACAGAGTGCTTCTGAAACATGCAAGAATCATTATTTAAATAAAAAAGAATTCTAAATAGTGTCTCGTCTAATAATAACTTATCCAACATATTTCTGCCATCATTTTAATCATATGTTACTACTTAAACTCTTGTTTTAATATCAAATTTTTAAAAGGAACGTTTTCCTTTTACTATTAATGCTATAGAATATGTATACTTTTTGTTTAAAATATCACATTCGACACCAGGTTGTTTTTTAAGTAACATTAATTACTTGACAATTGAAAATTAAATAAGTCAAACTGAACCTTTTTCAGAGACAATGAAACGTTTATGACGTCTCAATTAATATAAATAATTAACGAAATTTGAAATACATTAAGGAAAACTTTCCTTTAATTGCAATCAGGGAAATACATCAGGCTAACTTCTGAAGTGCTTAATTCCGTATGAAATTTCAACATTCTCAGAAGGTCTAATTAAAATCGATTTGTTAAGTAATTTCTTTCAATTATCTTTAAGACTAGTTTTAATGAATTTCTTTTCTGAAAAAGCAATTTATTTGTTTGTTTATTTTTTTTGTATTTAAGAGTTTTTTCCTGGAAATATCTTTCTCCCAAGTCATAAATTGGAATCAAAATAATTCAGCAATTATCCTTTAGAATGTAGATATATATCTTTATTTTTATATTTATTCAAGCTGTAAAAAATATTCTAACTGACTAATAGTTAATATATTTATAATTAGAGAGTTGAATAGAGTCAAGTAGGCTTCATAATTTGTAAAATCTTACTTAATTAAAAATTTGATTTAATTTAAAACTATTAATGAACATGAATTATTTCTGTTGAATCTTATTGAAAACATGATTCATCGATATTATATAACTGTATTTATCTTGCATAAGCGTTAGTATACTTATAAATAAAGTATGTATGATCTTAAGATAGTTCCTTCAAAAAAATAATTGTTTTACTCTTTAAATAAATTGGAATAATGTATTTTTATGCGTGCATATATTTATCGGAATACATATAAAAACTTACAGATTCAATCAAAGATAATTATCGCTATATTTATTACTTACTGTAATAACAACAAATAATATTTACTTGACCTGAAATATTCATCCAAATCATAATTGTTTTTATGTAATTAACTAATTATCGTAGTTATTAAAATCATTAATTAAATTGTAACAACATTGTATAAAGGACGTCATAATTTATATCAATAGTACTAAAATCTGTTAATCATTAAAAAAAAATGATTCAAATAATACCTTTTATGAATGATTTTTATAGAATGAAGGATATCCAGCACATTTCTTATTATTCCATAAATTAGGGATCTATCTACCAGAAGCCACTTTTTTAAAAATTTCAAATGGATTATATAAAATACACAGGAAAACTTACTTTAAAATATTATATAATTTTATATTATACATTTCAAAAGATATATTTTTAATCGTAAAATGCTATGAATGTAAGGATAAAAATTCATGAAAATATAAATTTTATTTATTTATTCCTTGTCTCAAGACAAAAATTATTATGAAACATTTTAATTTTAACTCATTTAAACATATAATTAACGTTAGATGATGTTTGGTATACATTTTTTAATATTTTTTTTATTATTAATAAATCAGTAAATTATATTTTCCATTTTCATCTTGCAAATGTAATAATTTATAAAAATAAAAGAGGAAAACAAACAAATGCATTTTTTTCTTAGGGCAAATCATCTTTATAAGAGTAATAGAACATATAATTTTTTTCGGTTTTGTCAAAACATTTGTGCACACATACACGTAAAAAAACCTATTATTTTGTTGCAAAATTACTTTATTTCAATTAGGATTTTACATTTACATTTACATTCTTATAAGTAGTTTTCACTAACTAATACATACATATATATATATTGAGGTAATAGTTATTTAATATTTGTAATTAGTTTTGCACTAATTTTATTAGGAAGTAACAAGATAATGTTTTAAGCAATTAAGGTAAGTTGTATTTTTTTTATTTTTATATTTATGATACATTTAATATTAATTTACTGGAGTCATTACTTTAGAAATACTTTATAAATTAATTTTAATGGATTTCCAATAAAAAACTGATATTCATTTGTAACCGTTTGATTTATATTTTACACTGGAATTTCTATTAAAATTTTTTACATCATTTAAAATTTCAGCGCTCTGGTATTTATATAAATGAATAGAAAAATTGAAAAAAAACAAGGTTTTGCCTTCTAACATTCAGAAAAAGATTTTCTTTTTGAATTTTAATAAATGAAATTAAAATTCTTACCATTAGCTGGAGCATAAATGTTCAAGTACAGGCAATCCTCGCTCTGATTGGTGAGAAATGGCATTAATCTCTTCAAGTAATCAAGTCTTCCAGCGGGCATCCTCTTCAAAGCCTCGGTCTCATTGGAAATATCTGGCAGCTTTTGCGGACAAACTGGACTAAGATGATCTGCTGGTCGTACTCCTTTCCAGTGGGGTGGAGTAACTGGTGGCATAAATCTTAAGGACCCTGTTGGAACTCCAGCGTATGGGACGCCAAGAAATTTCTCTATAGGTTGTAAATGTCTGTTGGATAATGTTACAATAACTCCTCTAAGAGATCCATATTTTGTTGTTACAACCCTGGTGCTTGCGCGTTGAGTTTCAGTAACTGCACCTAATAATCCTTTCGAAAACCACATTGCAACGAAAAAGGCGAGAAACGCCATTTTGATATGAATTCTTGTATTCCAGTACGCATCCATTGTTAAGAGTTTACTTGAAATGCATTTTGAGTTAAAAGTTTAATGTTATGTCTTTTTCAATAAAAATCGCCTTATAACTTCTATTATATGCATTTAACTAGGCCAATTATGCACCTTTAGGAATTTCGTTTAATATATCTGTAATATTTCAAAGTATATTAAACAGTACTAGCCAGTTCTTATTTGAATTGGCTCACTATTGTTTTGTGAAAGAATAGTCCTGCTAAGACAAAAAACGGCATAACATCTGCAATTCCAACTAAATTTATGCTGTTGTTTTACATTATACAAAACGAAACAGTCATTATTTGTCAGTGTTATCTATTTACACAATAGAGTAATAAAATTATTTAAAACCTAGGAGAAAATTTCTTTCAGAACCAATATTTTTCTTTCAACAAATGTATATTGACATTTTTTTCTTAATAAATTCATTTAAATCGTTCCAAAGACACACGAGAGATTTAATAGAAATATAATGCAGAGCAATTTAAAGAAAACTTTTAAATAACTTTACTGAACGAATATACCGCACTGATAAAATAAATTAAAGTTAGTTAACTTCGATTTTTTTTAAAATTCACTCTGCAAGCAAAGTTACTTTCTACTCAAATCAATTGTGATTTTCGAGATTCAACGGTCCATGAAGCTAACAAGTGAAAAAATCAACACTACCATAAAAACATTACTATTACTTATTTTAAATAAGTTTTAGTCCATGAATAGATAGATCAGCAAAAAGAAAAATCGCCACTGTCACATAAGCCGACATGTCCGCATAAATCTTTCATTTGACACAATCCGAAAGAGCTGCAAAAGACAGTTTACAGAGTTAGTTGCCGTTGGCTTTCCTCCGAATCATCTGAGGCATGTGCTTGCCTCCTACAATCTCCCTCTTCAAGTTCTCAGGGCGCATGCTCGGATGAGGATGGGAAAAAGAGATCCGCCGAGTTGGGAGTTTTCTACGAATGATCAGGTTTGAGGAGGACTGGATCAAATCGCGCCCCCTATGAGAAAATTTTAGCTTTTGGGACGATCGCGTTTTCGCCCCGTGTACAACATCGATTTAAAGAAGGGGGTTACAGTTTTCGCTTTTTTGGATCGGATGTATTTTCTAAGAAAAACAATTTTTACGCTCCAGTTGATCAATTTTTTATTCTTATTCTTCACGGACTTTATTTTTTTTTGGTCATTTTCTTATCAATAGTAAGTAATGAAAAATAATGCACTTCTTATATGATTTTGTATCAGAATATTCCATTTAATATCTCAGATTTTTTAAAAGAAAAAAGTAAAAGTAAACTTGTGATTTATTCAGATAATCTTTACTTATTTTTCTATAATCAATTTCTTAGTTGCTTTCCTCGCAATTTATATTACTGATTTATCCGATATGTAGCATAAACTTGTTTATTAAATAGTCAGTAAGCTGATTATCTATTCATTGAATGATTTTGGTATAAATTTGCTCTCATTCGAATCCCGCTAATTTTTCAAAAAAAAAAAAAAAATATCTATAGTATTTTAACTGTAAAAAACCCAATAATGGATTATAACATCATTAATGAGTTTATACATATATATATATATATATATATATATATATATATATATATATATATATATATATATATATATATCATTTCCAATAATTTTTAAGTTTTCAGAAAATTAGGATTATCATGTGCCTAATGTAACTTAAATTTCTGAAAACTCTTAAAATGCTTTCTTCATTTAAAATATTTTAAATAAATAAACCATAAATTATTTGACCTGTTCATTTTCTATTTCGATTTTATATAAACTAAATGTAACTTAATAAGCTAGCATCTACTTTAAAAGCGAAACATAACCATTTTATGTTTGGAAGGATGTTATCAACCTTAAAATCGATTATCTTCCTACGATCATACATATTGATTTTAGTAATAATGTAATTTACGTTAAATAATTTTATAGATATGTGTTGATAATAACAGTAAAATAATAATGTAGAACAAAGCTATGCGATAAATTTTATTAATATAAATTTACTTAATACGTTATAAAGGGATAGAAATAAAAGATGGCTTATCAATAGTATCTATGCAATGTAAATTACTTTTCGTTATGAAAAGTATTATGAACACAATTTATTCAGTTAAAGATTTCGCACGTTTATTATTTATAGAAATTAAAATTGAGCATTATGGTTTGGAACAAACTAAACATGTTACTGTCAAAGATAGTTTTTGACAAAATAGAATGCATTGAAAAGACTCGTAATTAGCGAAGCGATGTTACACACATTTTAATCAAAGGTATTTTATGGATTTTTTTAAAAAAAAATACATAATAATAATAAGAAGAAGAAACATTTTACATGCAAAATGCAATCACATTATTATTCTTTTAAACATACGAACATTTCTTTAGCACTGCTTTTGAATACATGTTTAAAGACATTTTATATAATACGTAAACACCTCTCCAATTATAAAGCAATTTTCGATACAATATTTTTTTTGTAATTCGCTCTCGTATGCATATTTGAGCAAGGATCACACTATTATGTTTCTAAGATTTTTTTTTATTATTTAATTAATACTTATAATTAAAAATTGCCTTAAATGCATAACAAAGTAAATATTTTATTTACTTTTTACTTTTTTAGTATCATAATATGCATAAAGCTTATTTTCTGTGTTAAATCTGTTTGAAAGTGTTAAATTTTTATGTAATAATAGAAATCTTGATTCCATAATATAGTTTATGAATAACTTCAAATGTCTTTATAATTGCCTTGTATCTTTCATTGTGTTTTACAAGAATAAAATAGAGATTTTCTTAAACTATTTAAAAAATGATTTATATTTTGAAACTTTTAAACAATAGTGAATATCTGTAATTCGTATTAAAGAAATATTTACTAAACAAAGGAAAAACATGTACGTTTAAAAGATTGATTCTTAATGTAGAAATAACTTAAGAAATTTACTCCTTTATATAAATAACACAGAAAAAAATGATACTTACGTTCTAGAGTGAATATGATGGGTATATGCATAAATCTTCTCTTCACCGATGTAACAAAAAAAAGCTATAAATATTCGATTTATTTGCAGTAAATTAAATTGTCTTTTAGTATTTTAACCACTTAACTGACGCCGGTGAATATATTCATCTCACCTAAGCCGTGTGTTATGCCGTGGACGGATCTATCCGTTCTGCCAAAGTGCGACACTTTTCATTTTGCTTCTATGCTTAAAACTAGCACGATGGCTTTGGAATACAACAAAATGATATTGACAGCGTTTATTAAGAATTTCCTTATTTCAGAGAAAAATATCTTTATTTGTGCGTTTTCCTTTCCATTTAGTACACTGAACACGCGTGCCTATGTAAAAAATGGTGGCCCTACGTTGTGATTCACGCAACTTTTAATCAATAGTTAAGACTTTTAAATCATAAACCCAGCAACAAAGAAATTATATCTAAAATGCTATTAGAACAATGAATCCATTTAGGGAAGAATCGTATTTAAGTACTTAACATATCTCTTCAAAGCGAATAAAGGGTAAATTGGCTTACTTGCTAACTAATTGGTATCGTTTCAAGAATACTGACGATGAATAATGTAATTGTCAATCAAAGTCAAATGAAGGAAACGATGCATTCCTGTTTTTTTTTCAAATTCCAGCGTCACATTAGCAAATATATCGACATTTATTCAAATTTCCTCTTTTGATATTTATTTTATTAATCTTTTGTCGATTTAAGATTCAACTGATGGCTAAGATCATCATCCTTCAAGAAAATAGTAGAATCTTTCAAAAATCAGATGCTTAGAAAGTATGATGTTTATTTTATGTACAATGAAGGAATTTATTCAAAATATTATATAGATACTTAAATGAAAGAGGTTTCACTTTAAAAAAATTATCTTATTTAATATAAATCTAAATTTTGTGTTTGCTTGCATTTATATTGGTTTTAATATCGTAATTCATAGTAGAATATTTTTTTTTATTTAAGATTCACACTGGAAATAAATATTGTTTATAGAGCAAAATATATTTTTAAATATAGAAATACTTTTAGCTTCAACCTAAATTATTTTCTTTTAAATTAAATTATGTGTATATTTTGAATTAAATGTACAAGATCTCAAATCTTGTTTTAAAGTACAATATAGCAGTGATTCATTGTTTCTTATTATAAACTTCAGAACACGTAAACATTTGAAAAAAAGCATTATAAAATTATAACAGGAGCTACTTCACAAACCCTCATAGCTAATATGTATATAAATAAATAATTATCATTATGACCAATAATGCAAATATTCCATTATTGTGAAAACTGTGCAGATAATGGTCAATTTGTTTGCGGGGTCCCTATTGTTTTGAAATTTCCACTAGATTGTAAAGTCCCTTTAAATCCTTCCCTATTCGGATCGGCTGGTGGAAGCGTATTTGTTTATTTATCCATTTTAACTCATAAATCCCCACACATTTGCGGTCTGGAATCGATTACGCTTAAGTGAAAGTCAAAGCATTAGAAAGGAGGATGAATTCACAATGGATCGAAATGATTTATAGGATTTAGTTGGCAGGGGCTTTGTGTTCGTATGCTTATCATGCAACTGAGAGATGGTTACTGTGAAAGACTGCCACGCTTCAAGTGAACCCCATGTTCTTAATGAGAATTTATTTGCTTTTGCCCAATGAAAGTTAATTTGCACTACGAAAGTTTGGCAATATCTAGAGGATTATTAAGGGACAATGAGTATTATTCGTAAAAACTTTGTACTTATTAAATAACAAGATGTTCATTCATAAAACATTAATATAATAGTATTTAAAGTTTTAAATACGATTCCCTTCCTTCCTTGATTTTTAATTGTCCCATTTATGCTTCAATGTCAATCATTTGATTTAATTTCCGTGAGATATAATCGTTTCACATTTTCTCCAAGAAAAAATGTTATAAAAAGAATAAATTGAATAAGAGTCTCTCACGACTTTTTCATATATATCACCATAAAAAAATTATTCCTTAAGCATTAACAATGTATTTTAGTTAAACATCTTATCTTAATTAATAATTTAGATACAAAAACGCGATTATGGTACATCTTGAGAATTTTTTCCTCTCGGGACCCATGTCAAAATAAAATAAATACATAAATAAATAAAATAATAAAATGGTAATTTTTCTAATGGATGTCGAGATGAATGATCAGATAAAACTTCAGAATGCTTCTACGTGATTAGAAGTTATCTATACAAATATAAATTAGATAACCTATATTAATATTAAATCTATATTATATAAATAATGTTAAGGTGTTCGACTACGTTCGGGATCGTGATTAAAAAAAAGCGTATCAATGAATAATGTTTATGATATTTAGTGCAACTTAGATTAGAATACATGTATAAAATTATATTAAGAATACTATTTAGATAAAAATTATTTAAATGCAATATTTTGACAAAAAAAAAATTAACATAGAACATCCTATTTTCAAACATTCCCCTTTTATGAAAAATGCTTCTTTATTAATAATATTTTGCTTATATAAAGGTAAGAGTATATATATATATATATATATATATATATATATATATATATATATATAAAGATTATTTGCTTATATAAAGGTAAGGGTTTTAGAGTTACTACTAATTGAAATAATTATGGGTATTTTTTCTTAAAAATTCTGCACTCTATTGAAATAGAACTTGCTGAATGAGCAATATTCATGCTGTTATTTCTGGTGAAAAAAGCATTGTGAATTTTTTTTTCTTAGTTCAGAGGAAACATGTGATGGGAGAAAATTCTAAGACGTCGCTAACGAGATAGACGGTTTTACAAAGGCTATCGTGTTTGAGTTCAGAAATGTTGATTGGTCCATAAGAAAATATCCAATTATTCAACAAGGGAATGTGACGTATTTGAAAGGTGTCGTTGTGGCTAAAGCTATTTTTCAGTTCGTGTGAATCAATGTATCCATTGATTCACACATGCGTATCCCACACGTATCCATTGATAAGTGGTAACGGCCCTGCACACCACTCCTTTCCCACTTTGTAACATAAGAAGAACATCCTTAGAATTATCATACAAACTAGACTCATTACCCATCGATTGGCTTGTATTTTTTGTACCCATTCAGAAAACAGCTAAGGAAAGAAGTTAAAGTTGCAATGGTCGGCTAGAAAAAAAGCAAAGAATGGAATGATATAAAACCGATTTCTCAGACAAACCCTGTTTCCATTTGCCCAATATGATAATTGCCGTGTACGAGTGAGTTACCGATGGGGATAGGCTCAATCCGACAGCATCTGTGAATTTCATAAAGCAAAAAAAGGCATCATAATTTGGGTAACCATATATTATACAAAATTTCCTCCGGTTAATATGTAAGTCAGTAGGTGGGACCCCAGTTATATATGGATGATGTAATACAGCCAGTAACCTCTCATTTCGAAAGTTCCCAACATACGTATAAACCCAAAACTGTTAAGTAATCTTTTATATTCATAAATAGCTTTCACTTTGCAGTAGATTACAACGTTAATTAAAATAAAAAATTCAAATATATTCGCTAATCTGCTGTTATACCTTTCCTGCTTTAATTACAGCTATAAGTAATTAAGCTAATTTAGTAGTATTCCCTTTTCATACCACATTTTATCATGTCCCACAACTTCTCAATAGAAATTGATATCTGAAAAATTTGTCAGTCATGTCAAATGTAAAACATCCTTCTTGTATTATTTAAATTATTGTATATGGTGTGGCTGCATGAACTGAAGCGAACTAATTTAAATCTTAATTTCTTTGTTGTCGTTTGGCAACACTTATTAATATTTCATGTTATTTACCTTACCTTACATTTACCGTACATTTCCAGCATGAATTGGTTATAAATATATATATAACTATCTAAGAGGAGATTACACTGCCTATTTAGCCTCTTTTTTGGATTCCCATGCTTTGAGGTATGCTTAATATCACAATTACATAATACATTTTTAATTACATCATCCAATGTGCCTAACCAATTTCATCAAAGATAACTAATATTTCTGGACATCCACCAAAAAGAAAAATTGTCTTATTTTTGTGTGAGAGAAATTCAACGTGATTATTACATATTTTTAAACATTGATAAGATGTACCTTTCTAATCATTTTAAGAAAGCATTGAATATAATTTGGTATATAACAGTTCAATTGTTTTTCACAGTTACTAAACATGCATTCCTAGAGAGTTTAAACATAATAATTGTAGGAATTTTTCCTTTGCTTTTTCTTCCAAAATATGTAACATAAATATATAGAAATATTCATGAGTTACTACATTAGAATGTTTCGCTAAATCTTTATGTTGAAAATCATTAATACTTATAAAAACGACCAGAAACACACCTAGGCATTATTACACAATTGAAATCACACAAAAAATGCTTCTTTAACAAATTTTCATAAAGCATTAATGTGTATTACAGAAAATTTTCTCTTAAAATTTCCTTTCTTCATATTTATCTAAGGATGATTAATTTTGAATTTTACATTAATTTGTTTTCATTTTCTTCAACTTATTCTAAAGTTAATACATGATATAAGTAACCATTTCAAATTACACTTATATTCTTAAAATACATCCACTTTATGAAGGTATTAGTGCTATTATTTTTCTCTCTATATACCTAATTGGATCTCTTTCTTTAACAATGTTGATACCATTTCCTCTTCTGGAAATTGATTATAGAAGCGATCTGGAAGTATCAGTGTAATTGAAATCTTCTAGTGTTTTTCCTATTGTATTTGTGATTGCAATTTTGCGACTTTTTTGTCTGAAATAAATTTAATTAAGGAACAATTTAGTATTTGTTTCGCCATACATCTCTAGTTAATTAAATTTTACTGCGCTGTTGGTCAAATTCTAATTGAACAGAGTAGCCTTTTTTTGCTCACAAAGAAATTAACTTATTGTTTATTTCTTTCTATATTTTAAAAATAAGATGAAAATTGATCTTTATTTTGATTGCTCATGTAACTAACATGATTATATAATTTATTTTTAACAAGAAATAGTAATAATAAATTACAATGAATTACCAGCTAAATTTAGCCCTGTATTAAGATCTTACTCCAGCTTTACAATGCAAATTAGTCCATTTAAGAATTTAATATTCAGTTTAAAACAAAATTAATAAAAAACTTAAGTTTGTCTGGATAGAAATTTCAGCTATAAAATATACATATGTTTATTTTTTGTTGACATAAAAATTAGAGCTTGGTTTTAACGTTCCAATATTGCACTTCTTATGTCTTATAATTTTAAAAGTGTGTTTTTTGTTCTATTTTTATTTTTATTTTAAATGTATTTCACGAATTATATTTTTCACAATTCTCCTAAATATTCTTCAATTTTAATCGTTGAAAAATGTTTATGAGAATGAAAAAAAAAAGTGTATGATACATGTGACACGTGTAAACTTTAATAGGCGTCAATAATTAAATATTCTAATATGACATGCATAATTGTTTTACATTAATTTAATTGATTTTCATTTTTAATAAAATCATTTTTCAGAGCTATTTTTGAAAAAAAATTAGAATGTTTACTGAATTTTATATATGTATAATTTAACAAAAAAATGATTTTAAAGGATACTTGCTATTTTTTTTTCAAATATAAAGGAAATATGTAAATAAATAACATGGATATATGTTTTTTAACTATAGAGCGAAAAGTGCAGATTTAATAATTGTAATTTCCATGCACATAAAATTATAATAAAAGTGCATCTGACTCCAGTGTAATTAAATAAATTAAGGGAGAACAAATTATTTTAACAAGAAATAAAGTGTTAAATATTCCTTCAAAAATTAAATGTATTATATTATTAATCATTTTAAAATAAATGTTGCGCAATTAATAATTAATTTTTAAATTATTCGGCAAAAGGAAACGCTTGAATAATTCCAACTCAATGAATATTAAACTTTACGTGCACAAGAATAATAATTTAATTAATAAGCCGAACGTAAAATCAATTCTTAATTTTTTTTAAACACTTAATCAACATTTCCGACATTTTTAACAAATCTATTTAATACACTTTTTTAAAATTTCAATAAGTTTTCTTTTAAAAGTTTCATCTCATTAAAGTCAAAAATGTCTTATCCAAAGCGATAACTTTATCATCATTAATTCCTTAGTAAAGCTAGAGAGAATTTATCTAGTGATGTTAACGTCATTATTGGTTAATAAATCATACTCTATGAATAACAAGATGTCTTCCTTGCAAATCTGGAAAATAAATCATGGGACACTTTTCGAGGATCTGAAGTTAATTTCTAATTCAACTTATTATTATTATAATGATGATGAAGACAATCGCATTAAGTGCCTGAGTTATATCTGATGAGATTAATAAGCCACGCTTTACGATAAAGTATAAAGGGTAGAGGAGATACTTCAAGGCATTTGTTATTTTTAAAGTGCTTTTTACTAAAACAAATGCACATTTTATATAAGATTATCAATAAGATAAATTTTTAAAGAAAATATTTATAAAATTCTCTCAAATATTTTATGCATATAATTAACTCAGAACAAATTATCAAAATATTTAGCATTTCAAAAATTAGTTTTCGAACACAATAAACATTGCCGTCCATCTTTACTACAGAATTTTGCAATTTATTTGAAATGTATTAATTTAGTATCTGAAATATCATAGAATTTTAATAATTGAAATATAATTCGATTTTAACAAAATATACAGATTTAAAATTAAACGCTAAAACAATTATCTTACTTAAATACTTATAAACAAAAATAATTCTTACCTTAGCTAAAATTCTCAGAAATATGATTACTAATAATTTTTAAAGAAATAAACAGCTTTTGGAAGTAGAAGTAATTAAAATTTTTTCTTTAAGATTATTAAAACGAGTAGCTACATGTTAAGACTATATGTAAATGTTACAGCAATCATATCAAGATGCTTCTTAAATCTATAATGTTGATTAATCAGTTAATTTAGTTATAAGATAAACTGCTCTTAATTAATAATGTTTACTTTGTTTTAAGTATTTTCAATTCAAGTTCATTTATATAGAGAGCGAAAGCTAGTTAAAATTTGGTTTGATATTTATTTATTTGCAAAAACCAGAAATATCAATGTGAATTCATTTATATGAAATAAAAATAACCCTTACAACTGAAAATATTAGTTTTCAAGATAATTATGATGCAAAATACGATCACAGAATATATTACTGTAAGAGTATGCATATAATAAAAATTTTATCCATCACTTTCCTCTTTGGAAATATAATTTATACACTGAAACAAATAATTGAAATCTGATGAAAACCAATGTATTCTTTTTGTGTGGTGTGGAAGTTAGGAGAGGGAGTACTCGTCACTTGACCATGGTTCAAAATTACGAGGTGCGTCACCCAAAATCCGAAGTGAAGCTGAAAAGGCTGACGTTAATATTCACTCACTTACTCGATAAACTTCTTGAAAGTATTTACGAGTACAAAGCTGAGATTCTGCAACAAAAATATGTATCCTTTACACCCTTTACATTTTCTGTCCAATCCAGAGTGATATTATAAGCTCTTCATGTGATGAAAATTTATTGAAACAAATACTTTTTCAATGCGCTTATACAAGTATTTTTCTTTTATTTTGACTTATTGAATATCAATCATACGAGATCAAATTATAGCCCTTTTGAATATTTATAAATTAATAAAACATTTTTGATCATTATTGGTAAACATCTACAAGCAAGGAAAGTAATTAGGAAAGAAAAATTAAAAAAGCACTAGACGATTAACCTTTCCAGTATTTCTTTGCTTGGATGATTCTTAACATTTCTTATCTTTCTATCTATAAATATTTGCAAAACTAAAAAATCATGGATAAAAAGTTTACTGTAAGTAAACTCTAAGAGAGTTTGTTACAGTTGTTCATTCCTTTTTTATGAATCATTCTTAAGCTTATATATAAAACACCAATCATAATATCAACAATGACTACAAGAAAACAAATAATAAATCCTAAATGATTGACGTTACGCACAAATTCGTTTTTTTTTTTTTTATTCATGGAAAAATCTGTTCAAAAGTGGGTGATGTGCCCAATATTCTCATCAATTATTTCACAATTTGCCCCGACTCTCTTGCAAGATGATTTTTAGATAATGATCCCTTCTATATCTCAAAAATTCCAATATTTTATATACATAATTATTTCTAAGACACGTAAAACCATTAAACTTAACTAATTGTGAACGAAATACTTATACCGAAGACATTCTATGTCAAAAAAGGATATATATAGTTATGATAAACTTAAGTCTAGTTAGCATAAGTTAATTGGATCTATTGTTACAATGTTTTATTAATTATACATGAAGCACATTACAAGTGATAAATTGAAAAATTAAAAATGAAAACTCTCAAAAATAGATATATATTCTGAAGTATATAGTTATATATTCTGAAATATATATAGATATATATATATATTATATATATATATATATTATATATATTATATATATATATATATATATATTATATATATTATATATATATTATATATATATATTATATATATATATTATATATATATCATTACTTATATGTGTATATATATATATATATATATATAGATATATATATATATATATATACATATAAGTAATGATTCACTTAATTTTTTCACGTGGAATTATAACTCCTATTGGTTTGAGACCTCTAAGACTTCACGTGGTAATTAGTGTTTAATTTATCCACCTAACATTAAATAAGCACAATTTATCTCCCACCATTAACTGAAACGATAGCGTTTTTAAAGCAGGATGAAGTCATCTTGCCACACTTGTGTATTCGGGCAGGCCAGAAAAGTCTTTACTGGAAACCATATGATTCTATTTTGGTTGACCAAAACCATAAATAGTTGAGAACTTGGGAGAGAAAAAAATGCTTTTTGTGAATTTTAGCTATATTTAACAGTAAATGGTAACATGCATGATATAGAATTTCCAAATGATATCGTATTTCTTTTGTTAGCCAATATTTATTTGATCTGGTCAAAAACACAACTGGTAAGTTTGATTTTACATCAATTATGCCTGTAATTATAAAGACAGGTATGACATAACTCTGCATTAGAAATGCATAATTTAAACCCTTTAGTTCTCAAGGGTCTACAGTCTTTAAGGACTTGACAAACCAACTGAATTTAACCTGTCTGAAGTAGTGTTGTCATGTGAAATACCTTTGAATGCACTTAAGGAAGGAATCTCCATTTCCACGTAAGGTAACAAAGAGGGCTAACACTTGATTTATTTAACTCTTGTTAAAGAGCAGAGGTTAAAAATATATACTTGCATTATCTATTCAGTAATGTAAGAGTACAAACCAAGTGAAAGTTACCTTTAAGCCGTTATTTAATTGATGGTAGCAAAGTGGTTAAGATATGTTTGAAAGTATTCGCTTAAATGAAAGGACGTTTTAATCAACGAATTTTTTTTAATGCTTTATTTATTTATTTTTTTATTTCTTCATTAAATATTTTATTTAATATTTAGTGTTTGTAAATGGAGATTTTTTTTTGGTTTCGCTTTATCTTCTTTTATCTTAATTGAATTCAAATGAGTGCGATTTCTTTAAAATTATTTGTTTTTAATATTGGTATCCAGGATATTGATCAAAAACATTTCAAAAATTTTTTCTGATCCCTAGCTATAGATAATAAATGAGTTTATGAATCTACAAAGCACTGAGTACATTTAATAACTCCTAGAAATTCAAAAGGATTCAAGAAGTATTTACTAACATCGCACTATAAACCAACAAAAGGAGTATTGGTTACGGACCATGTAATTTAGAAAATTGGTCAAGCGACGAGGACGATACCTGAGTTGAGTCCCTTTTTCCAAATTATTACATCTATTTCATAAGATAACTCGGATAACACACGACAATTTTAACATGTATCAGCTCCTCTACACGGCTTATGAGACGAGAATTTGAACTTATGAGACGTGAATTTGTAATTATGAGCTCTATTACAATTATGATTGTAATCGAGCTCGTAATTATGACCACTAGGCCACAAATACAAGATGAGCCATGAAATTAGTTCAAATTTAAAAGAATTAAAAACATATTGAAGTATTCAACTACTCACAATTTTTTAATTGAGATATGAAGAATTTTTTGGTGGTTTTTAGATCTATTTAGTGCATTTTAAGGGGAAAAAAGGTTAAAATTAAGAAGAGTACAAAAAATTATTATTAAAATTGGTAAATATTTACAAAAAATTGCATAAACGGGTGTTACTTTGCTATTCATTTTTAAATGACCTTCAAGACATGTGATATTTTAACTTTTACAAAAAATAAAGCACTATATCTTAGTTATATGTAGTCGCTTTAAAAGAGTGATTTTATTTACGTAAGGGGCTGTAAATTTTGAAATAGAACAGTTATTGAAAAATCTGGAAGTTAAAAAAATTTTATTGTTATGCAGAGCATACAAAAAAAAAGATTTCAGTTAATTATCGTCAAAACTTTTTGAGCAAAGTCCCTTGTTGAGCATTTTCTAAAAAAAGCACCATATTTCGTGTTATAAAATATTTTAAAGAGAGAGTGATAAATAATTTTTTAAAAAAATATTAAGAGGTCTCAGGGGTGTTAAATTTCACTGGAGGTTTGAAAATATAAACGATTTTCCAACGGGTATAATTCTTTTAAATTTAAATTAAATGATTCGAATCTTTTACGTGTTATTTAAAATAGAATGGGGCTTCAGAAAAGTATAAAATATTTAAAATATAATAATAATTTTAAAAGTCATAAGCATATGAAAATTCTATAATAAATATTAAGTATTTTTTGCTTTGCGCACGCTATTTTCTAAAATATTAGCCTCTGATGTATAAAACTTTATAGAATTATACAATGCATCATACTCTTTAAACACTACCTAATTTTATTATTATATATCTTTTGTATTTCAAAATATTTGTAAAATATTGCAATTTTTTAAATATTTTTTTAAAAATGTATTTTTTTATTTATTAAAATATGTAAGTAATTATTCTATTTATATAAAAGTAGCTACAAAGTATTAAGAATACATTTGCCTTTATAAATCAACTTCTAGATAGTAATTAAACCTACTCTTTTAGAAAATAGCATGCGTGACGTAAAACTTAATAAATATTTCTTATAGAAAAATTTCTTGTTTTCATATGCTTATAATTTTTAAAATTATGATTATTATTTAACATTTTATACTTTTCTGAAGCCCCATTCCTTTATAAGTAATGTGTAAAAGATTCGAATTATTTAAATTAAATTTACAGAAATTATACCTGTTTGAAAATTGTTTATAATTTCAGACCCCTAGAAAAATTTAACACCCCTGTGACCCCTTAACTCTTATACATTAGTTTAATATTATCCTGGTTTATACGTAATGCCCTTCCTTTTTTTCCGACAATTCACAATTTCTTTTTTTAAGTCATCTGAGTTTTTTCTCCTGTTTTTTGCTCTCCGCATGTCTTTACTTCTCTATTCGTCAACTTTTGAAAATCCTTTCACAACAAAACACCACATTAGGATTTGTAAATGTTCTAATACAGAAAAATCCCCTTATACCCATCATTAAACTGTAATACGGCTAAGAATGATCTAAACTGTAATGGCAAAAGTTCAAAAGAAGTTTCTTTTGGAATTATGCTCCAAAAAGGTCATTAACACTTTCATTGGCTTTTTCTGTCTTTCCATGGAAGCCCTTTTTGAGGAATGATAAGTCGTATAAATCCATAAACAGTAGAAAGTCGTTTGTCGGAATCAATTGGGACTGGACACCATTTGGATACGCGATTGTTCGGATAACCGAAACCCGAATGCGATCCATGCAGTATATGAAACCGGACACTATACGAATATTGAAAATCATCAAATGTGGGAAATGTGCTTGAAGAAAAAGCAAAATAGGTGCAAAATGTCGTGATTTTACCTTTATTGAGAAAAATAATCACGTATTTTTTGCTGTACCATTGTGCACCTTCGTTTTTTCGCAGCAAGGTCTCTGATTCTTTTGAGCAGCAGTAGTTGAGTAGGGCAGCACTCTGATTGTTGTTAGTACCTCTCCATAGCTGTCTTTAAAGCAGAAAACACGTCAGTATTTGGTGGACATTTTTTTTAAGTCAGAAGAAGTTGACTTTCCAACATTATTAAGCTGTGTTAGAGACGCTCCACTTTCTCGCTTCGCGAAACGGTTGAATATTTTTAGTTTCGTCTCTATGTTCAAGACGTTGCGCTTCTTTTTGAATTCGAAGCCATAGCAGCAAACAATACATCGAAAGAGCACGTATAAATCCCCTCAATGGAAACAAACTGACCTAATATTCCACTCAGATGTTTACCAAATAACACAACTGAAATTTAACAAATATCTCTGTTCTTGGGTTTTTTTCCGATCACTTTTGACCTCACGCGAAACAATTTTTGAACATTGCATTGTTCAAGAACGTATTCATATACAGTACATGTTGTTGACAAAAAAAATATGGACCTGGTATTTAACGCTCCGGATTATAAACGTTATGATGAACGACGTTCTACAGTATATGGCTTTCCCAGTGTTCAACACAGCAGTTCGTAAGCCAAGTGTCCTATGTTTGTACAACTTTCCTTCTTGTTTGGTCTTTTGATACTTGCACCAAGATTGAAATCCAGAAAGACATTATCCATGCGCAGATTTTTTGGTCGGTAGATCAGCAATAACGCAATCTGCATTTCAGACAAGAATTGTTGACATTACTTCTAAATGCAACTCCAAAATAATCTTGATTTTTTAAAATAAATAACATAGACTTTTTCAGTTTACTCAGACGAAAGCCATATCTCTTCTGTACATATCCTTTGCACTCATATATAAACACGCTATCAATACCATGTATGTTTTTCACATTATTAGTGAATGCATTTGAATCACCATTTGATACTGACCATTTCTGATTCTTATACTTATGACATACCTGCATTACATATTTTTTGGAGGGTCCCGATGTTTTCTTCAGATTTAATGCACACTCGGTAATTTTGACTAAGCACTTCTATGTTCAATATCTTCCCAGAGCCCGCAGAAATTATCGAAACAATATCAATTAAATGAAGAGTAGTCATAATTTTTCCTCTTACCATCTTCACTAACGCCACACTCGTTTGAATTAACCTCACTGGATTTCGCAGGCTCTAACTTTGAACAGTTTGCAGCTTGTAACACAGCATGCAACAACTTAATTTCTTGTATTCGGAATGTGTATTTTAAAGAATAAGGAATGTTTAGCAAACTGAATAGTTTTCTTCCAGCTCAAAATCATTTGTCGATAACTTTCATTCGAAAGACAAGAATAAGATTTATAGGATTTAAATTATTCCCTTTTGATGTGGAAGTGAATATTTTTGAGAAAGAACATTGTTTGCAGTTGAGACAGAAATTTGACTTCTAACCTAGTCTAGGATCTTCAGTCAAGTACAGTTCTTGATTAAAACAAACGGGTCAAGAAAAAATAGTGAGTAGTGATATCAATATTTCGATGTAGGAAATTCTATTAATGGAATGAATTCCAGAATCAACGTTAAACAAGCCATCACTTAGTCATTTTCCCAATTTGTATTGTGACGGGCTCATCGCGCTTTCTATTAATTTTCCTCCTGGGTTCTTTGGGGCCGAAAAAGGCAAATTCTTTCCAACCAAATACAGAAGCAAAACGTGACTATGCAAATTAGGAACCTTTTAAGTAGTAGAAGTTCAGCGTAAGCGGTGGCCTTTTGGGAAGTGATTATGCTAGTCTGAGTTTAAACGCGTAAGCTGAAGCAAGCCTGTATTCCAGTGTCAGCTATCCATGAAAATGCGTTCAGGCAAGGTGGATTCCATTCCACGAGAGATAAAGAATGTACATTGAAGATTCGAGAGGATTGCTGCTACTTAGGATACTGAGGTAGAATTTATCTACTAATTATATTAGGAACTGCGTACAAACAGAGGTTAGGTGCAAGCGGTAAAGTAGTTATAGTGGTCAGGATCGCGCTTATTCGGTATAGTGTGTTTCCTTATCTCAGATCTTCTAAGTTAAAATATAAATATTATCATTGTTAGTGTTTAATTTAAGATCTTAATAAAGAGATAAGATTATGGCAACGCCTGGTTCTTTATTCACTCCAACATCCCTATGTCACGAAGAAGTAAGGCATCACCCACAAGTGAATGCTTTACAGTAGGAAGTAATACTTTCATCACTAACTTTCTTTTGTGCAGTGCAAAAATTTCCATTAAACTTTCGCTTTTTCTGACAAATTTTTCTTAAGTGCTCCACAGAAGAAATATAAAGAACATTTAAAATACTAACTTTAAGAAATATGAAAGCCAGAATGAACTGATTTCAGTAAAAAACGAAATGCAAAAATTAGCAGCAATATCGAATGATGTTACGAAGTAAATAAACTTATATCCTGAAATTGCCAGATTTGAAAACTTATTTTGAAAAGAATAATAAAGGAGGATTCTTTGTAGAGTTTAAATAAACTACTGAAGTATACTTTATTTCAAAATATAGTTTTGAAAAAGTGGAAGAAACCCGGAAAAACTTTTAGTTTTGGTTTCAGAATCCCTCTTATGGTCGGCATTTACCAACATGAATTGTGATCTGCTTTTACTAAAACAGTTGTTCTAGGAAATGAAAAATAACAAATCGTGGTATTTTTTATAAAGCTAATAAGTTGACCTACAAATTTTTTCAAATTAAATATTCCTTAACTATATAACTCAGAGGTTCCCAAACAGTTTTGTCTCATAGACCACTTTGCCCTGTTTTTCGGTTTGGGGTAGATCCTGCTTACCTAATAATAAATTTTTGTAACTTTATCAACTTAAATGTCTTTTTGACGTCTAGTATAAAACTGCTTACTTTAAAAGAATTAAATTACCAACTGTAGTAAATTATAAAGCTTAAAACTTAAGAAGTATACGTTAATTAGTTAAATATATTTAATTAATGTATAAAATAACTGAATAACAAATACATGCTTTTAATGGGAGGGACGAATCTGGTGATTCAATAAAAAAACCTAACTAGTATCAATTTTGTCAAGTTTAACACTAAATCTCCTCTTTTAGTAGTATTCCTTCCCCCCCTTCCTTCCTTTCTTTGTTTTGTGATTGACAACCTCGCTGAAACTCCTCAAAAGGAAAATAAATTAAAAACTGTTTCACGATAGTTCATAATTGGGGTAGAAAAAAAAACAGGTATGTCTTTTTAAATCCAAATTTGCTGGCGTCTATTTCTGAACTTTACTTTTGGATCTTCGTTAGTTTCTATTCCGATCAGCAGCTATTGTAATATGAAAAATGCTTTTCGATATGACGTTATGAATTGATTGTCTACTATGGTATTAAAGGGAGTTGTGGAAACCTGTCTCTTTCTCTATACTGACAATGTTAAATTGGCTGTTTTCGATGTACCTTTTCTCAAAATCTGTTTTATGTACATGCTTGAAATTTTTCATACTATTAAAGTGCACCTCTCTCATTATACTAAAATCAGCTTTTAGCTAATTTTGAATTTTTTAATAAATTATGAAATATTTTATCAAACATTGAAAAATTTGACCCATTTTTTACTTAAAAAATTTGTAAAAATTAAATTTTTGAGTTTTTTACAAAAAGCTCATTTTAGTATATATAAGACATCATTATAAATAATTCATAAAAATTTTACATACCTGTGAGCAGTAGTTTCTCAGAAAAGGTACATCACACATTAAAATTTACATTTTGAGATAAATTGAGTGAGACTTCTAATCGACTAGGAAATAAAAAAAATAAAAGACTCAATTTAAAATAAAAGTTACATGTTTTGGTTTATATAAGTCGTTACACTTTTAAGCAAAAACAAAGTAATTTGTTTAGAATTTTCGCCATTAAAATGGGCGTGGCCCAAATTCAATGATTATTTAAAAATACGTTTTTATGGCTTCTAAATACCCTAAGGGTTAAAGTAAGGTATTTTTAGAAAGGTTAAAATCTATACAGTTTGAAAATGTAAAAATCTCAAATTGTCAAAAAAATAAGATTTTAGCTTTCCAACACCCCTTAACATAGTCGAAGGTTTCTCAAATCTAGTTTCAGAATCTGAAAAAAGGGTATTTAAATGTTGAACGTATATTAAAACGTCCTGACCGATTGTGTGGGAAAAATTGAGGAATTTCGCGACATCCAGAGTATTGTACTGTTTTAACTTATTCCAGAAAGAAACGCGCTAAAATGGTTCGTGTTTTAATAAAATTTATGCTGTCACCTTATATCTGCCTACTAACATCATTAAATTTAGTAAATAAATCTGTTAAATAGGTAAAATCTGTGTGGTTTCAACTTGATTACATTTTGTTTTAATAGGAAACTCACAATCTGATTAAACGACATTAACTATCATTGACCACCTTTTACACATCATGGACACTCAAATTATTTTTTCGCGTGTACGGACCACTTGCAGCTCGTCTTAGACCCCTGGGTGTCAATATAGACTATTTTGGGAATCATTGATATAACTGAGCAAAATATTTGTCAACATATATCTGATATTTTTCAGTAAAGGTAGAACGAGATTCACACACACACACAGTTTTTTTCGTAACTAACACAAAGCAAAGTAATACAAGATATTTACAATTTATAAATGGCGATATTTTGTATTACTTTATTTTTTTATTGTAATTGAATTAAATTGGTTGATCAATTTCAAAAATACTTTAACAATGATTTAAAAAAAAGTATTGATTTATTCCCTAATATTGATTTTACAAAATTAAAAGTTGGATAACTCAGCTGTTTCTGGATCTATAATTTCTAAGATAATGTTTTTTTCACTTTAGAATTGTGAAGCAAATATCTTAAAGTTTTACAATGTAACATACATTTTCCAGTGTTCATAACCATTGTTTTATGACGTATTATGTTTCAGGGTGGAGAGAAATAATTAAGTCAATGTATTCAGTGTAGCTATGAAAAAAAATTAAATTGTATATTGAATAATGTGGATTTAAAATATTTTATAATTAATTATATCCAGAACATATATTGTTTTGGTATATTAGTTATGTATCATTCGTAACATTGGGTGTAGTAGTTATGTAACTTTTTTGTCCGTCTCTAACAAAAAACTGATTAATAATGTTAAATTATATAAGCAATTACCCCCTTAGCTGCCAACGAAATGTTAAGTGATTTCCTCCCAATTGACACTGTTTCTCGCACGGGCTCGCGTAATTATGCCTTGTATTGGAGGAAAGAGTACACACAAAAGTAAATCCTTCTTTGAAATAAGCAAATCTCTTTGGAAACATTGTTTGAATCATTTTATTGCATTCCAAATACAACGGAATAGATTTACTAATAGCAGAGCAGAGAAAAAATCGTACTTCGGACGAATGGTTATATACGTCCGGGGCACATAACGCAGTAGTTGAATATACTGCGGTTGAATATACTATATACCTGCGCGGCACTTAAAAAAAAGGTTAAATCATTTTTATGTAAGATTGAAGTTATAAATCCTCCTTAAAACTGAATTTAAATACTAATTCAATTATAATTCGACCCAGTCATAAACAAGTCAAAACTTATCAGGGTAGGATTAATCTTCAAATAAAATAAACGCATGCAATTAACTTCAATTTAATTCATTTGACCTAAATGTATTTTTTATTGCTTAGTTGCCTTATGTACAAAAATTATTCTTCATTATTAAAATAAGTTTATAGGACAAAAATACAGTTACCTTATTAAACCCTTAACTGCGGCTGACGTATATGTCCGTCTCGCTTAATTACTGCTTTGAGTTCCCGGACGTATAAATACACTTGCTAGAAAAGTCTGCGCTTACCCATAAGGAATCTCAGAGCAAAGATAAAATTTGATATAAATATATTTTTTTAATTAAAATTTCATGAATTTGTTAAATATTATTTAAATATTGAGCATGCAAGAATTCGTTAATTTTGAATTGCAACTACTTAGGATAACGAGTGTTTTGTAGCAAAACCCACAACTAGTAGGCAGAAAAAGTCTTCGTTCACTATGTGAATATTCTTGATTCTTGGAATTTGTATCAAAAGGTGTTATGGTTTAACAGAAATTTTGCATTTAGTTATCAAGTGAAAAAACTTACGTAAATTTGAACGCAATAATTCTTACATTTTTGTGAGATACGAAGCAATTCAAGGAAATGGAAAATAAAAAGAAGGAAATTAGCATCAGTGAGAGTAAAATCGATGGGAAAATGTAAAAAGATAGAAAACGTAGTCGGGATATAGCCAAATCAGTTGGATGGCAGCATTCATCTATCCAACATGTTACTTTTAACTTTAAATCTACAAGATTTTACACATCCGAACCTCGTTTACGTCCTCCATCTTAGCTCACAGTCAGAGAAAAACGATATATGACATCAAAGGAGAAACAAGTTCGTGTTTGACTGAACTCAAATAGCAACAGATACTCAAGAGAAGTTTAACAAAAATATTTGAGAGGATACTGTAAGAAAAATCTTGAAAAAAGCCGGATACCGTAGTCGAGTGGAAACCATAGAAAACCATATATTTCAATGACCACTCGGCTTAAGCGGATAGCTTTTACAAACGATCATATACATAACCATCTGAAGCTCTGTGATATTCTCTGATGAGGGCAGTTTTTGCATCTTTGGCACAGGAGGTCGTAAATTAGTCAGGAGGAAACCTTGCACAGCGCTTTAAAAAGAGCATTTAGTACCAAAGGTAAAGTACTGTGGCGGTGGAGTCATCGCGTGGGAAAACATGGCGATCAATGGTATTGGCAAGTTGGAGTATGTAGAATCAATTGTGAACCAATATGATTATTTTGATGTCCTAAAAACATTTTAATTGAAAGTGCCACTAAACTCGGCTTAGGATAATCGTTTTGTTTCCAACCGACAACGATCCTAAGCACACTGCTGAGATTGTGAAGCTTTGGCTCTTGTATAATGTCCCAAATCAACTGCACCTGGCCCGACAGTAATCTGATCTGAATTCTACAGAACACCTATGGGATTTGCTGAAATATAGGAATGTCAAGACAATGTATCTAGCAAGGATATGCTGAAGAATGTTCTTAAGAACCAATTGGAGAAGATAAGCGCTGTATAAACCACCAGAATTGTTAGTTCGAAACTGAAACGACTTCAGTAGTTTTTCACATGATGAGGTTATCTAACCAGCTATGAAAAAGCTCATTATTCCCTTTTTAAATAATTTTTATAGTTACTACTAAAACAGTGAACGCAGAATTTCTCTACTTGATTTTGTTAGTATCAATACAAACCTGTCTTTATTTTAAAAAAAATCTATGAAGGCAAACCAAATTTAATTTTATTACTCTGAATGCCTAAAATGAACTAAATAAAATATAATTAAAATAATTTTTTTAAATTCCAGTTTCTAATTTTTTTCGTTGTTCATGTAACCAATAGTACGTGACGCAGACTTTTTCTAGCTAGTGTATATGTCTTTCCGAAATACGATCCTTTTCTTTTTTCTGCGCTCTGTTCCGAAGGGTTTGAAATGCAATAAAATGACCTCGACAGTTTTTGCGAAGGATGAAAGAAAAATTATTTCAGAGAAAACTTATTGCATATTCATGTATTTTCTTTCCCTCCAATACGACACGTCTGCGCGGCTATGTGAAATCATTGGCATAGTGAAGAGAATCACGTAATTAAAAAGGAATTAACAGTTAAGTAATTAACGATTGATCTATAACAAATTTTGACGATTAAATTAAGAGTAAATAGAAGCGATAATTTTAAAATGGCAAAAAACTTAATAATTGTAAAACAATTCCGAAGAATTGACTAATTGCTCAAAAAATGTCACTTAATCAAAGGAAAAATATCTATTCCTTGGATATGCATAAAAATTTGCAATTAAATAATATTAATCATTAAAGGTAAAAAAATGAACCATACAAATTTACTGAAATATTAATTGTATTATTTTTTATTCTTGTCAAAACTGCTTTTTTGCTTAAAAAATACACTTAATTTTCTAAAGTATAAATCAGTTTTGAAAATTAACATTGCATCTCAATTTATCGATATTAGCTCTCTATGTAAGTATTCAGAAATCAAGAAAAAAATATATCAGCTGAGATCACGAATTGAGCATTGAAAACAAAATGTAATTATAGTGAATTTTATTCTCCGATGATTGTAAATTATTGCTCTAAACCTGTGCTTAGTAAAATCATTTTTTTTGTAATATTTTTGAAAATTGTTCAATGTTTTTTATCAACTTTGAAATTTTTTTCTAAATAACATTGATGCACAAATCCCAAAGCTCACAATATATTACATAAGATGACAAAAAATGTCGGACATATAGTTCCTTGTTAATTAGAATAACAAAAAAAAATAAGAATTTGCAGGAAAAATATTAATAAAAGTATTTTTTATGCTGATTATCCAATCGTTATATACGATTGTACATTCGAACAATTAATACTCATTTCCAGTGGGTGGTTCTAAATGTATTAATTATCTGACTAATACTGGTTAAAATATTTTTTTTATTATTATTCAAAAAACCTGAACAGAATAAAATTTGAAATAAAATTAATCCTATCATTTAAGCATAAAAAGTACTTTTACTATCCAAGTTTTATTACATTTCATGAAAATACAAAAGCGAAAGCAAATAATTGTTTACTGTTATTTTGAAGAGATAATAACAGTTTACGACACGCTAATATCGTAAAAACACATGCGTAAGAAACAAAGTCATTAAAAATAACGACTTTCAATTCCATTACGTCCATTTACATTGCATTTATTTTCCTCATTCTCACTAACGAATAAAAGCACTACATATAAAAAAATGTAATAAGATCTTTTCCTCTAATAATCCTAATGAATTTAAGCGTCTTTAAAGTAAACGCTACAAATTTCAATTGCCATCAAATATTAAAGTACCTCGTAATCAGCTTAGTGAAAAGTTAGATTGGTACCAGTAAAGGAAAATTCCACAAGAGCTAAGTATTCGTCTCGTTATTTATTACTGCAAGGAAATAATGTGTTGAAATGTCTTTAATTATTGTTTTTGTGTAAATTTTCATAAAACTTTTTTTTTCATTTTCATTAACACTTGTGTGTGAAAAGAAACTTTCATTGCACGTTTATTTTGAGCATTCTTTATGTTTAAAACGACATAAAATGCTTTTGGACAAGTAAAAATTTTTTTTAGAAAAAAGCTAAGAATAATTAATTATCTTCCATATTTTTTTAATCCAATTAATGTTTGTTGAAAATGTCATTACAATGCAATGATGTTGTTTAAAATAGCATTGTATAAAACACATCATATTTTTTTTTAAAAAAATATCTAGAGAAAAATTTAAACAGCGTTGTAAGAAATAACGAAATAAATTTCATCCCTCTGTTTATGAAAATATGTAAATGGTCATTAAATTAAGTTATATTTGCTTAATTATGCAATTTCTAGCCCTTAATTACTATTCAATGTCAATTTGTCAATTAAAGTACATGCATTCAAAAATTCTTAAATATGTTAGTTTTTATTCCTTTTAATTAAAAAAAATCACAAGGGTTCTTAAAATCTTCATATTTAGAAACATTTTTATTTCTGCCTTGTAATGTACACATACTTCATAGCCATGGAGTTTCGGGTTCATATTCTTCCTCAAAAATTAAAAGCAAAGTTATTTTAAATTATTTTAAACAACTGATTATTTTAGTTACTTCTGATTTTTTTTCTGTTGAATGCAGGTAAAATACTTTTATGAGAACGTGTTCTTTTTTTCTTATTCTAAACTAATTTTATTATTTCATTGAAAAAATATTTTAATTATTAACAGCCTAAAGTAATTTTGTTATTAACGTATTTTTGTCTATGTGCATAATTTACTTATTAGTGTTAGGGGATTTAAAGGAAAAATGTATAAACTTTCATAAATTTTCTTATACTAAAACTAAACTTTTATTAGTCCCCAATAACTTATTTATATGTGGCTTTTTGTACCTTCAATGCTTACATACACTTGCACTACTTAGAATTTCATTTTTATTTCAGAGCCAATTTACACAGTTTTATTTAATGCCTATATACGAGCAACTTTAGTTTTAAAGAAACTTTTTTCTTAGATCCAAAATAACAAATGTCTGAGATGTCTACCCATCATTATTCCCTTGCGGTCAGATAGAATCGGTCTGCGTTTAGCCATCAAATTGCTGTTAACTGCCTTGCAGGCACCCGGATTCAACATGCCTCTTGGGAAGCTCTTAATGAAGAAACCAAACAGATGTGGGAAAACAATAGGATCTAATGAAGTAATGTCCAGTCGGCGGTCATTCCATCCACCCCAAGGGCATTTCCGGAAGGTCATTGGAGATTGCCCGAATACGAGGATTGTGTCACAGCCAAACCTCTTAGCAGTGATAGGAGGCGGGGATTAACGGTGGCACTTTTATGTTCTTGTAACGCGGCCAACGTTTACGAAAGTCTCCCTAGACCAATTTGTTACTTCTCTTCTATGCATTGTTATGCAAGTGTCATAGTGGATAGTATGACAAAGTAGGCAGCTAAGGTAATTTATAAATATGATGGGATCATATTTTTTTATGTGAATATAAATATGTTCCCGTGAAAAACTATTTTGTGGCACATAGGGAAATTCCGGATTATATTGAATAAACTGAGTACTGCTTTGAAATTCTTTCTTTTTTCTTTTATTTTTACACTTTGAATGGCATGTTATATATTTCAGTTTTAAAATATTTATTCGAAAATACATTAGGTATTCTAAGTTATATAATTGTTTTCTCTGTTATCGTGCGAATACTTTTAAAAATGGATTATGCTAATTGATGAAAATAAAATTAAAAAAAAGAACCATTTGAGTACTACAGTAACGAATCTACGTTATAAAAAAATTTCAATTTTTAAATTAAAATGGTCTCATTTAATGCTTAAGAAACGTCCATACTAAAGTAAGATGGTTATTTTGTTTATGAAATAATTTCTTATAAAGTTTAAATTTTTTGAAAAACAATATAGATAGTTTATCCAATTGTTGAGAATTTGGGAAAATGAATATACTTTTTAACATTTTTCTATAAACAAGTAATTACTTACAGACACTGCATAAAAATTAAAAATGCTTTTTTAAGAACTTGCAATAATATTCATTTAATCAAAATTTATTCATAACGTTTAAGAGCTTTTTAAAAGTATACGATGCACACGAAAAAATGCACATTTTGCTATCGAAGAGCTAAAAGAAAGGAATATAATTATTGTATGTCAAATAAAACATGAACATTTGCAATAATATATATTTAGATTAAAATATTCACACTCGTATTTTGATATTATTATTACTACTGTTATTACTATGTATTTGAACTATATAGATTTGCCATATGTAAACTGAAACTAGAAGCTTTGGATTAAGACAATTCTCGAATGACATTGTATAAGCAATACTACATTGTTTTTAATTATTAGCTCCATTTTTATAAATGAGTAACAAAACAAATAGAATAATACATAAACTGCTGATACAATTAATTTTCAGAAACTTATTTTTATAAAGCTAGCTAATTGATATATTTTTTCTAAGCATTATTGAACTATAGTATATTGTTTTTTATTTAAATTTTTATTTTTAATTTGTGAGGGAAATAAAGTATATATTACAGTGAGGGAAATTTATTATAAGATGTCTGGATTTTGAGAGGTGAATGGTAGAATCACAATATATTATTATAGTTAAAGTGCTAAATTTAACAGAGCTAATTTGCATTTTTAATGTATTACCTTTATAAAAATTGCAAATGTAATTTATCATAATTATCATCAATAAAATTTAAAGACATTCGAAGCCAAATATATATGTAGTAATTGTATTGTAGTGTCTTAGAGGGTTATTTATGTTCATTATTTGTATGTAGATTTCCCGACGGTTATTTATATAGGTTGTTTCTTGGTAAACAGAAGACTTCTTCTGTTTTAGTTTCTTCTTTTATTCATGGTCACAGACATATGAAGTTTAATATAATTTAGAATGATTAAGTAAATAGGACACACACATAGCAGAAACGATAAGCATAAGACTAAGGCAAATACAAAGAGTATGAAGACAAAAAAAAAAAAAAAACTCTCGCTTTTAAACTGGCTGTGAAAGTTGCATGACTATTTTCTAACAGAATACATGAATGGTTAGAAACGAGATGAAGCGAGTTTTCTGATGCAATGTTACTATTCGATTACGATTAAGATTAACGCGTTAGTCCTGAACCAAAGAATTTAAAGCTATTTAAAGAAGATTTTTTAAAAGGCACTCATGGGAATTACTATACATATATATTGCCTTAATGTTTTTAATTATTGATGTAGTGTTAATTTTTTTCTGCTGTCCGAGTGATTCCTATAAACTTTTTACTCCGTACTTTGGGTAATGTTTTTATGAAATACTTTAGTAATAGAGTAACAATTAGATTAATAAGATTTATGTAAATACTAATACATTAGTAAAATTGTGTATTGTAAAATTAGTTTATTGTAAAATTGTTTAATTTTTATGAACATTTCATGATCGTCTTTATTTGGATGTAGTATTTTATATATTTATTGTTCACATTGTTTCATAACCAAGTTCATATTAATTCTTGGAGAATTCCACACTTGAATAACTTAAATAAAGTATTCTCAAAAAGTTTTAAATAAAATCTTTAATCTTGAATTTGAATTTTCTCTTGTTAGTTTTTTTTACTTGTTTTAAATCTATCTCGTCATTTTATAAATCCTTTGTGCTAAAATTCTGTTACGGAACTGCCAGAAAAAAACTTTTTAAGTAAATCACGAACACTTTTACAGCATAAATATACTATGTTTTCCCTTCAGTATATACAATGTTTAAAGAAAAAAGGATTTTACTTCGGAAAAGCACGAGTAAAACTAGATCCAGCCTTATAGGTTTCTATCTCTTTAAGCTGACGTGCCTTGAGAACCAAACAATGGTTAATGTATGTTACCATTCTACAGAGTATATATTGATAAAAAAAAAAGATGTCCGTAGAATTGCTGGCTTGTTCTTTCGAAGCCTTTATCTAGCTTTTATAAAATGAATAAATTTACTTTGCCTCTTATGAAATTTTTGTCCAGTTTCTTATGTATAAAGATTTCAGATAATTTGCTGATACATATGCTGAAGTCACGTAATTATTTTTGAGGAGCAGAAAACAGTTTTTAATAAATTAAAACTTTTCAGAGAGATAGATAATTTTTGTACCTGGATGTCCATGACAAGCAAAAATTAAGTGAACGATACATCTTAATCAAATATTTTTTCCCGAGGACACAAATTTTAATGATCAAATTATATTAATTGAAATAGCTCCATGCCACACAAATATTTTGTTGAAACTCTTTATTTGAGTTATTTTGCTTTCCTGGACTTTATACTTTTTGAAGAATCATGGATATCCTCTATAATGAATCAGCAGCTGTTCAATTTTAAAGTACCTTTAAATGAGCTCAGAATATTAGCATAAAACGATATTTCATTGGCCAGATAATGAATTTCCTCCTACTATTGCACAAGTTAACTCTAACGCCTGATTCCCTAACAGTTTGTTTCGTCGCAGTTAAGTATCTGTTGCTACTAGTAATTATGAAAATCCACAAACATCTCGAAGTCAAAAATGAATTTCTATGCAGTCTTAGTTTCGAAGCTTGCTGCTTTTTTGTGCTTATCAAGCAGGATACCAGGAAAATTGAACCATACAAGCCTTTCCTAAAATATACCTTTTTGGAATTTTGATTATTCTGGATTACTTTTGATAGCTTAATTATGCAAAGAAAATATTTTTTGTGTTTTCATGAATAGCATTCTCGTCAATAACGTCACCATGTTATTGTGTTTTGTTTATTCATATGCGAAGCAAATTTCAACAACCTCTTGAACATGCAACAAATTCGTAGGTACTACAAACATGACTACTCTATTTAAAGCATCTCTCTCTCTCTGTCTTTACATCATACATAGATTAATAAATTATAAACCCCTCATGGCTCAAAATATTGGAGTGTTTGTCCCTGTATTCATTATTACTTTGTAGCTCAATATCATGGATCCTGATGGTCACTGCTGTTCTGATCACTCGTTGTATCATTAATAATGACAAATCAATCGCTATGATATTCAATTTAATCAATTATTGGTCATTCGTTTATCAAAAGTGTGTCATCGGCACTCTCTTTGAGTTTGATTGTAGAATTTATTCTCTATCTCGCATGAACATATAGAGAGAAAGAGGGAGGTAAATAAAGATAAAAATAATGAAGGGGTCGTATTCAAAGTTTTATGGAAATTATTTTGTAATTAATTTTCTCGTACGCATTTCGAGAGAAAACTTTTGTAACTTTAGAATAATCATCTGTTTATTATTTTTTTCATTGATAGTAAAATAAAATATTTGTTTTGAAAATTGCTTTTAAATTCGATAGATGAATAGAAGGTTACGTAACTGCACTTCCTATTAGAAATAAATCGTATCAGCAAATTATAAACCAGTGTAAAAATCCCAGTCATTGCATTAAAAAATATTTATAATACATTAAATTTGAAAGAGAAAAAGAACATCTAGCTGAACAGAAAAACCATTGTCATGAAACTTTAACCAAAGACTGTTCAAATGCAGGAAACTTTCAAAAAATTCAAGTCTCTGATCCGAAAAAATAATCCACCAATTCAAAGATCATTTCGTCGAAACTAGAAATGTCTGTCGTTACTGTAAGTAAAATCATTCATAAAGATTTATAATTAAAAAAAGATGTTTAAACCTAAAGTTTACTGCTTTTGTCCAAACATATAACTGAAAAATTATATGAAAACACATAGCTGCTGAAAAATGGAAATCTGTGGTGACAAGCAATGAGACATGAATATATTTAAGTGACTGCAGTAAAAGATCAATATTTCATTGTTAAACTGTTGAAATTGACAGTACGAAATGGTTTCTAATGCGTACAGTTAAGCCCCCCAACAGATTCATAATAAATGCAGGATTTTGTAACAATAGCAAATTAAAATTTAAAAATAGTCTCAAGTAAAGCTGAAATTAAAATGCATTCTACTATCAGCAAAATATTTAAGAAACAATTTTAAAGAATAAATTCCAGTCTTATATGGAAAGGAGATTTAAAATGATGAGCTTAATATGGACAAAATTATTTTTAAAAAAACCTCTCCCTCTCTAGTCCCATGTCTAAGTAAACTGCCACCTATTTAGAAGAGCGAAAATTAAAAACAAGAAGAAAGTGTATCCCGTTTGATGAGTGACCGTGGTAGCTGAGTGGTCAAGGTATCGGATCGTAGCTGGCCTTGTCACGAGTTCGAGCGCAGTATCACTAAAGAGCCGCCGTGTAGGGGAGCGATGCACGTTAAATCTACCGAGAGCTCAAACGTCCTCCCGTTGGAGTGGTGGGGTAGTTAGGAGAGGAGGGTGCCAGCTTAGGTGTCATCCACGTCACTTGACCATGGTTCAAAATTACGTGGTCCGTCGCCAAAAGCCCTCGTGTAGCTGAACATTGCGACGTTAATATTCACTCACTCACTCGATGTAATGAATAATGATTGTGTAAGGCCTAAGCCTAGACATGGATGATGGCCGTAACATAAAAGTGCAGTCTTGCCACTGTTAACTGTTGGCATGTGGTTCGAAATTCTCAGTTTATCGGAGAATTTGTCCAAGAACTACATTTGATCGTTGAAGTTATTCGAATCATGATCTTATTGAGGATGAATCGAGAATGAGACGATGCCCTGGGCACAGCTGGCAGATGCTATAAAGCATATCTGGGAACTTATATGTACAAATCTTAGTTTAGTCAGTCTTTAAAGCTTGGAAGACCTAAAAATATCTTTTTATTTTGATAAATTCATTACTAAAGATACATTCAAATTTAACTTGTTTTTTTATATCAAAAACAGGATTTACAACGAGAAATTGAGTCTCAAAGGGATCTCCAGAGAAGAGGGAAGTGCCAGCTCAGGTGTCGTCCATGTCACATAACCATGGCTCTAAATCACGTGGTCCATCACCAAATGTCATCGTGTAGCTGAACAGTGTGACGTTAATATTCACTCACTCGATCGATCCCATTTGATAAAATTCATGTAAAATCTCCCTAGCTTTTGCATTGGACTTTTCTGATTTCGGTTCATTGAAACAAACCTTGGGAAAACTGCATAGACGAATAATGAAATTAATTGAAAAAAATGGTTCAAAAGAAATGGAGTAAAATTTGAAAGGGAGTATTAAAATGGTTACTTTCACAGAAAATTCAAACTAGTGCTATTGCCAAGTATCATGGTTATAAGATAGAAATAAATCCCCGTGAGTAATACTGCATTTTTGTTTAAAAGTTAGTTTCCAAAATCGTTTCCGTAAAGTGTGCAAAATATCTTATGTATACTATAGTCAAAATAATTATTATTTTATCAAAATTCGCTGCATCTAAAAAAATACATTTTTTAATTTTATCTTTTAATCAGACAAACTTATAAAATAGAATAAATTGTTACTAAAAACTAAACTATACAATTGAATAAACTGATTAAAACTATAGTTTCTGAGTTTGCCTTAATATTTTGCTATACTAATTTGACTTTATTTTAACATAACACATCAAATGTTAACCTTAAAAGGGATATTCTTGTTTTATTGGCTTTATTAAATTGAGAACTATGCCTTTAAACTCCGAAGCATTTAAAGCAAGCTGGTTTTTTGATCAAATATTGTTTATTTCACTTGGCGTTAAAATGCTTGACATATAACATTAGTCTAGGCTTAAATGTGAAAACGATTCACAGAATTATAAAGATTGTTTTTTTTCAGGTATAGAAGTTTAAGTTGGCATTACTTTCCAAGATGGCGAGCGATATAACAGCTGTTAAGTAATTTATTCTCAGTTTGGCTTGGCAATTCATCAAAACGATCATCAAGCAAGGCGTAGATTCGTCGAATGGGCCCAAAACGAGATTGCCGTTGTTCCCGATTTTCATAAGCGAATTTTGTTTAGCGTTGAAGCGCACTTCTGATTGAATGGCTATGTCAAGAAACAAAACTGCCGCATTTGGAGTGAAGCTAATCCACAAGTGTATGTCGAAACACCGTTACATCCAGAAAAACTGACTGTTGGGGGTGCTTTATTGGCTGGTGGAATCCTTCTTCAAAAACGATGAAGGCCACAACGTTACAGTCAATGGTAATCGGTATAGAGTCATCATTACTAACTTTTTCATTACTGAATTGAACAATCATGATGTCCAGGAGTTGTGGTTCCAACAAGACGGCGCAACATGTCACACAGCTCGTGCCACAATCGATTTATTGAAAGACACGTTTAGTGACCACCTAATTTCACGTTTTGAACCCATGAATTGGCCTCCAAGGTCTTGTGATTTAACACCACTAGACTATTATCTGTGGGGCTATGCAAAGTCATTGGTCTTTGCGGATAAGCCACAAACGCTTGGCCATTTGGAAGACAACATTTGCCGTGTTATCGCCAATATACGGCCACAAATGTTGGAAAAAGTCATCGAAAATTGGACGTCCAGATTGGACTACATCCGAGTCAGCCGTGGCAGTTATATGCCAGAAATCATATTTAAAATGTAATGCCACGAGATTATCTTTTGAATAAAAAAATTCCATGTCAATCGAATAATACATCCTTGTTTTATTGCAATTTAAAGTTCTATACCTCTAAAAACACCCTTTAGTTCAACTTTTTGACTTTTTTTTTTAATATCTTAAGAAAAAAAAAAGACATAAGAGCGTCTATTTTCTATCTTTCTCTAAATTATGTTGATTTTTTTAAAATTATGTTAATCACACTTCAGAGGGGCAAAAATGGGAGTCGGTGAACACACTAACACTAAATTCCTGATATATCATAAATGCACTTTCACATAATCTCAAGAATGTGAGAGAAAATTCAATAGGTTGTGTGTGTTAACATTTATATACAGAGTTTTTCACTTTGTAATAATAAATTTTATAAAAGTGTTGGTTCTAGTATAGCCTTCAAAATATTGATGCATAACATTTTGATATATTTTCTATCCATAGTCCCAGACATTCCATGCTCATAATTCATAGAATCATATATGATTAGTTATAATTCTTTCTGCATTAATGAATATCATTTAAATGTCGCAATGGTTTAGTATTTATTACATTTTATCACTCAAACATAGATTTGAATTAACGCGTTCTTTCTAGAAAACCATGATTTCAATACATAAATAATAGCATGGTATGCCGCCAACTCTTAAATTGAAGACCCGTCAACCGTGCTTAAGGAAGGTACTTCTACATGGAACTTTTAAACTGCTAAATTTGTTTACTTTTTGATCAAGCAATTATTTTAAGGATTACTAAAAATTGGAAATTTCTCATAAACTCAACCATTGACTTACGTTTCCACAAAATAATAAATATATATTTTTCCTTGCTCCATGTAGTTTCTTCGATATTTATGTTCATTTGGCAGTTTTGATTGATTTTTGAAACTTTTGCATGCCTCAATATATTTTGTTTTGTTTCATAAATGTGTTTGATAACTTTAAATTTTCAAATATAGTAGTGTTATCATAATATTTTTTTAAAAAGTTTTCGTTACTTTATTTTCAAATTCAACTTCGTCAAATAATGATTCTAATTCTTCATTCACTTATATAAGAGAGCAAAATTTAGTATATTTCCACGATTTCTAAAAAATCGGTAATTGCTATTGATTTTTTTCGAAGGTTTGAGATTACTTTAGTTGTTAAAGTTCTCATAAATCTGCGTTTTTTCTTTAATGTTACTCTATCTAAAGACATGAGCAAATCAAAACTAGTTTCTTAATTTCAGCAACGTTAGGGGCATTTTTCAAAAGTAATACACACAATTATTTTTATTTACATTTTAAGCTCGACGAAAGTTTCTGTTCTTTCATGAAACCAGGCTTTCAAAGAAAAACTGTAATGTAGTACATTGTTAAATCAGCACAATTTATGCAAAGCATTATGGATTTCGGTCGAGATTTAAGATATGGCAGTTCCAAAAAATACTGCAGGATCCCTTGGTAACTTGTGTTAATCCAAAAATAAAAAGTTATTGCGGCGGTAAAAGAACCCGCATACACACTGTTTCCTTGAAGTTTGAATTACAGGTGAACTATCTTACTCTTTCAAAGCATTGTTCTCATCCACATTATTTCAATCTTGCTAAAAGACTCTGAAATAAACCTAACACTATTATAAATAACTTTATACTGGGGTTATTAACTTAAATCAAACGATTTTTAGTAAACTGCTTGAATTCCGTCAAAATGCCCCATGTTTAAAAAAGTTAATTGGTTAATTAGTCAAGAGCATTTTTCTACTGAAAAAGTTATAAATTCCGAAGTTGGATTAGAAAAAAATTGTAAATTTCATTCTCCTTCCACCCCGGCTTATTTATAGGGTACTCTTCTGGAATCGGGTATACCTGTTGCTTTGAAAGCATGGTCAAACCAGAAAAATGGATCTTATATTAAAAAAAAGATATTAAATTTAATGTAAATAAATACTAATTGTCTCTATTTAATTTCCATATTTTAACTTGAGATAAATTGCACAACTTGAGAGGTTTTTTACTATGCTTCAAATATATCATCATACTCCTGAGGTCTCTATATTATCTTTCAATTTTTTAATAACACTCTCCCCAAAGCATTATTAACCCTATTGCCAAGGAGAAAGAAGTGCCATTTGATAATCTGGGAAACATTAAAATATGAGGTACAACTTTTCGTGAAGTTTTAAGAACATGCTGTACACGCGCAAGGGTATGGTTTCGAATTCGTTGCCCCTTCCAACATATATTCTTGTGCATAAAGTCTTTATTAAGCTCCCTGGTAGGCATTTAGCTATTCTGTCAATAAAACATGGGAAAATTTATATTCATCATTTTTGTGCCAACACTTGTTGGTGCACATAAAGTCTAGGCATGATAGTTCAAACATTATGGATACCGAATTTATTTAAAATACGTGACGCTAATCACAAACATTTTCTCAACTGAATACTGAATGAATAACAGAAGGAAGGTTTGGATATAATCAAAACCCGCGCAGACAACCGGAAAGTCACATTTGCAAATCATTTAAATTTCATGAAATCTTTAATAGAACTTTTCATATATTTTATAATGGCTATATTTTTCCATAACTGGAACTAATTTTGAATTTCGGTTGGCGGCGAAGACTATTGTTGATCCATATTTCATAAATAGCTATCACAATGGATGTATTGATAAGCAGTCTGCTTAAGCAATTAAATATATTTAAAATCTCAAAATTGACTGTGAAAGTTAAATAGAAATGACAGTTTTTTATAATATACTTTGGTGTAATTTCACTGAAATTGATACTTGTTTACATAATACATTAAAACTATGAATATGTATGTTTATAATTATAATGTATATATGTACGTATATTTTTATCATATTCTTGAGACTACAATTCTAAGTTTATTCTTTCCAACACGTTTCACAAACATAACGTTTGGGTCAAAATTAAGAGTATGCATCTATATTTAGTCATTAGTAATATATTCAAAGTTTAACTGAAAAATTAATAAGCATTATTGTATTTTTTTTTAAATATGGATCACATAATCAATTATTTCTAAACATTAATTAAATATCGATTTACAAAAATGTATTTATTTTTAAAGTTCTTATTATTTCGATTACAATTAATTTAAATGTGTACAAAAGTAAAATTATAAGTTTTTTTGTACAAAATTATATAATTAAATAAACTGATATAGCTGCAATGTACGACAGAAAAATTGTATTTCAATGAGGATAAGTTCAACTTTCTATTTAAGTAATAAAAATGCGTCCTTAGCCTGCCTGAGGTTTTAAAGCCCATTGCTTTTCCAAAGCAAACTTTTTTATTATTTTGCGTCTTTTGCAGTTTAGTTCAAAATCAAATAGCGCTGGTAACGATATTGCTGGAGATGATGGTCATATACTGACAAGCGAAATCTAAATAAATGCCAAGGGGCAATTAGAATCCGAAAATAATATATTGAATTTCTTTAGAATTTGTTTCTTTATTTGAACAATCTATTTGCTGAGAAAAATTGGAGAATCGTACTAAGTAGAAATCAATTACATATATGTTACTTTTCCAGCTTTAACAAAATTTAAATAAAGCAAGTTCGAAAAACGTAAACTTATTTTAAACTCATTAATATGTCTCAATGAATGAAAAGAATGACGTTTCAGAGTTCCATTCTGGGGGTTTGGATAATATACTTCAATTCAAATATATGATCCAAATTCTGCTTATTAAAATAAAGTATGCTTTTAAAATGTGATATTATTTCTTTTAAAAGAAAACATGTTTTTAGATGGCATTGGAGGATTTAATATCTCGTATAAGTATTGGAGATGCCATAGGACCGTAACTGAATAAAAAGTAGATTATAACTTACTTTAATTTAGAAATAGGTTATGTTAAATATTCAGTAACTGTGTGTCTTCCCACAAAAAATTTCTTTCCATAGCTGCCTCAATGTTTCAAATTTTCTATGGTCAGCACTTCCGATTCATTTATAAGAACAAGCTTTTCATTTGATTTAAAGTTATATTTTATAAGTTATTCGACTACGTTCGGTATGTGGATTTGAAAAAGCATATAAATGAATAGTTTATATTTAAATATTTAGTGTCACCTGAATTAGAATGCGTATATATAATTGCTTATCTGTAGAATATTATTAGACGAAAAAATTATTTATATGCACTTTTTAACAAAAATGGAAAAATAATGACATATTTTCAAAGCATTATCCCAGTGCTTCTCAAACTTTCAATACTGGCGCCCCCCTTTTCAATCACAATTTTTATCGCGCCCCCTTATACATTAATAATGTACTGAATGTAATAATAATGCACTTTGACGCTAAAGCTACAATACGCGATCTTAATTATAAACCATACAAATTAATAACATAAGTATTACAGTTTGTATACTCCTTTTTGCAAAATAAATAAATTAAGTAAGTAAGACAGTGCTTCTCAAACTTTCACTACTGGCGACCCAATTTTCAATCACAATTTTCATCGCCCCCCCTCAATAATAATGTATTGAATGCAATAATAATACACTTTGAGTATTGAATTTTGTATACGTTACTTTTATATAATATATATTTTAAGCAAATTACTTTTAAGTAATAATTATAATGTTATGTTATTTTTCCTTTCTCATTTTTAAATTGGGACAGATTGCAAAATGACATTTAATTAAAAATTTATTTCGTCCATCATGCATTTCTAAAAGTAATATAAAAAATAAATTTTAAGTCAATTTTCCTACTTAGGCTAACAAAGAAAAACTTATTTTAGTTACTTTCTATTAAATAGTTTCAATTAATACAAATATGTAATAAATATGACAGAATCACAATGTTAAGTGACAAAAGAGAAGCGATTTTCCTTGCAATTTTTCCTTTTCTTTTCTATATATGGGGTATTGGAATATTCTTTTTCGTTACTATTTATTCATTAATTAAATTAATTAGTGTAAGAAAATAGTAAAGTAAAAGAAGAAATTACACACATTCTTAGAAATTAGGCCATCTCGGATGGAATTCGAACTACCGTCCTTCAGATTAGAAGCCCAGCGCGCTATCCATTGCGTTACAGGGGACAGCACGAAAAGTTTTCCTTTCTAAAAATGCTTTTGGACTATAATTTTTGTTTGTTACTATTTATTCATTTTTAATTTAATTAATGAATTAAAATTTGAAAGAACTGTATTAACATGAAGTGTCACCCACTAAAAATTTTAAAAAATGTATTTGAACTTGAATGAATGAATAGAAAGTATTTTATCAACGATTGAAAATTTGAACAAGATATATATGAGAGAGTGAACTTATAGTAGAAATTGAAAAATAGTCTACTTTATGTTGCGCTCTCTCCTATCCATCATCTGGCATTCTCGCGAGCGTCTGCGTGAGTCTGGCCAAAATATCGGACGTCTGCGCAAAACATGTAATAATGCTGTACCTCGTACAATTCCAATCAGTCTTGGTCCATTCGATGCTTCTATACCTACCAAATCTATCTTGAATGTACATTTTATAATTTGCGCGTTAGTTGTAATTCACACTATTAAGTATTACTGCAGAAAATTGGAACAAAAAAATCATGGATAAATTTTTAAGTCGTAAGCGAACATTCGACGATAATAAAGCATCAACAAGTGCACAGACGAGCATAGTTCCGAAAATTAAATCAAGGAAATATTCTCAAGAATACTTGAATTTTGGATTTACCATTACTGAAGTAAATGGAGAAGAAAAGCCCCTGTGTGTTATTTGCTCAAAAATATTGGCAGCAGACAGTATGAAACCTAATAAACTTAAAAGACATTTCAAAACGCTTCATGGTGAGTACATTAACAAACCTCGAGAGTTCTTTGAATCAAAATTAAAATCATATGGAAAACAAAAAACATTTTTTAAAAAAAACTTTGTCAGTGAATGAAAAAGCTTTACTTACTTCTTACAAAGTATCATATAAAATAGCCAGATGTAAAAAGCCTCACACTATTGCCGAAGAGCTTATTTTGCCTGCAGCAATTGAGATTGTAGAAACTATGTTTGGAGACAATTTTGCCAAAGAGTTGCAGTCCATACCCTATCAAATGATACTGTTTCCCGTCGAATTGATGATATCTCTGAAGATGTAGAGCAACAGCTTTTCGGTAAGTTGCGTGATAAATTGTTTTCAATTCAGCTTGACGAGGCAACAGATAGCAATAAAGATGCTCATTTCATTGCGTATGTTCGATTTTGGGATGGTATGTCAGCGGTAGAAGAACTACTTTTTGTAAACCAATAAAACTTAAAGCAACAGCAATAGCATTATTTGATATTTTAAATAATTTTATAAACGAGGCAAATATAGAGTGGAAAATATGTGTAGGAATATGCACCGATGGTGCTCGTACAATGTCAGGAAGATTTAAAAGTATACAAGCACTTGTGAAACAAAAATCTCCACTGTGCATCTGGACACATTGTATGATCCACAGAGAATCTCTGGCTTCCAAAGAAATTAGTCCTGGCCTGAATATTGTGCTAATGACAGTTGTGACTGTTGTAAATTACATAAAAATGAGACCCCTAAAATCAAGAATCTTTTCTGGACTTTGCAAAGACATGGGCGCAGTGCATTCATCGTTGCTATTTTATTGTGAAGCAAGATGGTTATCACGCGGGAAATTTTTACAACGTGTTTATGAATTAAGAAATGAAATTACCATTTTTCTAGAAGAGGAAAACCTACCGGAAGCTGAGAAATTTCGAGATGGTTTTATTTCTGATGAAGTTGAGCTACTTAGTCGATATATTTGAGAAATTAAATATATTGAATCTTCAACTTCAAGGATCAAATGTACATATGTTTTACACGAGTGATAAAATTAATGCTTTTGTAGAAAATTAGAATTATGGAGCCGAAATTTAAAGCAAAAAAAACCTAGAAATGTTTGAAAATGCGGATAAATGTGTAAAAACTTACAAAACTGAAGAACAACACGTGGAAGTTGTTTATAAAACTATTGAATATCATTTAGTTATGTTAGCAAAAAATTTTAAAAAAATATTTTTTTGCTGAGGACAACTTGATAGCAAGTTACGAATGGGTGAGAGATCCATTTCAAAAATACCCCAGAAGGGCTCTCCACTACCGAAGAAGAAAGTCTAGTGGCGAAATTAAAAGACAATTTTGTAATAAAACTCTCTTTCAATTTTGGGCAGAAGTAGATGATGAATTTTCTGAACTGAAAACAAAAGCATTTCGTATACTTTTACCGTTTTCAACATCGTACCTTTGTGAAACCAGATTTTCTGCGGTGGCTGCTTTGAAGACAAAATATAGATCTCAGCTAAATATAGAAAAAGAACTAAGAGTGTCAATTTCTAATATTAAGCCTTCATTTAAAAACCTTTGCTCTGTAAGACAAGCCCATGGAAGTCACTAATAATAATTAAACTTGCTCTTAAATTAGTATTAATAAATTAGTTATAAAATACATTGTGCAGTACTGATACATTTATAAGTACACTGGCTGAAGTACCCGTTCTGCGATTATTTTTTTAAAAAATAATACATTAATCTTGATATAATAGCTTAATTGTAAGAAGAGTAAAACCAAGTGCACAACAATGCATACAAAAATATAAAATGATTTTTTAAATGAATGCTCCTATTATAAATAGTTTAAAACGAACTGTAATTTTAAGCCTCACAGAATTAGCATTTAGAATTAATATTAAATAAGGAAAACGAATGAAAAATTCTAATGAAGAATAATTGTGTTATTTTTAATATTTAAAGCAAGAAACTTTCAAAATGTTTTAACCCGGAAGCAGGCGCCCACTCCACATTAACGTTAATGGTCGCGCGATCACTTCACCAAGTCACCCCAATCCTTTTTTTTTTTATAATTATTTTTTTCTGTGCTCGATAAAAATCACAATTGCAGTGAATAATTTAACTAAGAGAAAATATACTTACCTACTTTAAAGGACTTTTTAATTTTTCTTTGATGATTTGAGAAAAAATCCAATAAAACTAAAGAAACCGTTCCAAATGTGCGTGACCTTAATAAAGAACATAAATCACAGACACTTTTCACTAACAATACAAGAACGTTATTTGCAATCAAAACTGTCATATTTTGCTCACGTTATTGTAATTTTTCTATTCTTTGATGATCTACAAATAGCACGTGTAACCTTTTCTTGCTTGTGTCTTTTTGACAAGGCGAAGTGTTACATTTATGGCTTCTTAGTTTTCTTGATATCTTAATTTTCTTGATAGAGTTCTTTAGGCAGCATTTGAAAATTACAGTTAACTCAAACGTTTCATGTCTATCACTTTTGTCATATTTACTTTCGCTATCACGATTAATATGCATTATTTCATCAGGTTCTTCAATTGCTTGATCAGTTTCATCTTCCTTCAATAGAGAGATCACAGATGCCCATTTTTTTATATTCTGCTCATTTACATTTATAAACCATAATAAGTTGTACAACACAGCAATTAAAACCACAAAGTTAATCGTAGGGGAAAGTATAGCATATTCATAAAAAATATTTCTGAACAAAAGTGGTCGTGAAGGGAACTCGATCAAAACAAGTACCTTGATTGTAAAACACCGTTTGCCACTCTCAAAAAGAGGCATAAATGTAACAAATTCATTTTAGTTTCCATTAAGACTGTCATATCGGAGGATACTGTCAAGAAACTGTTAACGAATAAACAGTTTTACCAGAATTTGGAGTGATTCAGCGCCTCATGCGACCGCTCCCATGAAAAAAATGTATTCGATACAAAAACATCGATGTCAGTTATAAAAAAATAATTGTGTAAAACGTTTTTATAATGCATTATATATTTCAGATTACTCATAAAATACATCTTGGCGAATTAATCCTTCAAAGTGCTCAATATGCTTATCCATACATCATAAAACTTATTTACATGGGGGAAAAGCAACAGAAAAATATTATTTACAACTTTCCCAAAAGAAAAGTAGACGGAGTTAAGCATACCAGTAAGTTTGAAGGTCAAAGAGATGATAATCAAAAGTACTATTCTAGAGGTTACAAGAAACGTAATAAAAAAATCTCTCATCGCGGGATTACAGCAAAGCAAACAAAATATCTTTTTTTATTTGGTTTTGGGATCAAAGATAGCTAATGAGCGTTTGAAATGGAATCTTTTGAAAGTGGAAAACCAGATGATACATATAATTTATATCAGTGTAAATGTGTATTTTTTTTTTATTTTGTCAGAGAGCATTTTGTTTTACTTCATTCAAAAAATAATTTTTTAAGCCTTTTATATTTTCAAGATGCTCGCGCCCCCCCAGGGGGGCGCGCCCCACAGTTTGAGAAGCACTGCATTATCCCCAAATGGAGAATCCTTCTCTATAATAATTATATTTTGCATATATATAGTATAACTTCTATATAGAGGTTGAGTTAGGATTTTTGAGATTTATTAATTAGAAGTGTATTCATTATTTACTACACCAGAATAGATGAATTAAAAACACAATATATATATAGTGTTTATATGTATATATATATATATATATATATATATATATATATATATATATATATATATATATATATATATATATATAAGCATATATATATACATATATATATATAAGCATATAAGTATATATATATAAGCATATATATACATATATATATATATATTGTATATATATATGACAGACCCCAGGCCTGCTGGTAAACTGAGGAGGGCATCATCTTCACAATATTCCTTTATTACGTTTCCATCATATATAATCTAACATGGCGGACCTTTTGCCGCGCAACCGGGTGGTACAAAAAACAACATCGCAGCGAGGAGACACCAGCCAAGTCCTTTCTAGTATGCGATCGCTTTCGTCAGCGCTCGTTGCACCTTTTAACAGGCTTATTTACTCACAAATCCTTACGCGATGGTAAAGAGTTCGCTCTATTTTCATTTATTACTTCCTTAATTTTGAACCTAAACTTTTCAAACCTGAAAAATCCCCCCCCTCCGGTGAAGGCTGGCATAGCCAGATTGGCCAATTCTGACTGGCAAGTCCCCAGGAAAAAAAATTATATTTCAATGATATCAAATTCCCCAAATGAAATAAAAATCTAGAAGATATAATAATTGTGTAAAAGAGTGGGCTGGTGAATCCTAACATGTACAAAAAAAATAGCAATAATGAATAACAAAGTATCAAAAATTTGGTATAAAAATTTGTTACATATAATTGTTTTCTGAAAAATATCACACATCTAATACTTCCACTATGACTATAATAATAATGAGATTAAGAAAAAACAACATAAGATAAAGATAATTCACATTAGACAGTCAAAAATATAGGAGTGCTAAACAACATAACATAAGAGATCAAGTGAAATTCTCACTAAATGTGCACCAATAGTAAACAATGTTAATGAAGTGATAAATGTTGAAAAGTTACAAGTACTTCAAAATGGTATTGAATGTTGGAATAATGAGTACATAAATACATGGAAAGAGTAGGTATAGAGTAAATAACATGATTTTAGGAATAATGGTAAAGTAAATACATACAAAGAATAGATATAAAATCAGTAACAGCAAAATGAGTTTAGGAATAATGGTAAAGTAAATACATAAAAAAAGACATATATGGAGTAACTAACAGCAACATGATTTTAGGAATAATGGTAAAGTAAATACATAAAAAAGGACATATATGGAGAGTAACTAACAGCAACATGATTTTAGGAGCTCCCAAAAAAGAAAAGATTACATCACTATAACACAGAACTTTATCAAAATAAACACAACATCAACATTATATCAAAATATCACTAGAAATATAAAATGCAAAGAAAAATAAGGGTATTTCAGATATATCAAGTACAGGTAAAAGTTCAATCAATGTAATGTAATGTTTCACAGTGCTGTCTTGGAAAAATCATAGTTCAATGTCCATTATCCAATTATTGTTTATCTCACAGTTCTTTTGTTTATTATTAGAATCTACTCAATCAACTCATTTCAAAAACATACAACCATACTAAAATCTTCATAACATCACATACTATATTTTAACTTTCAGAATATACTTATATATCACAAATAATCACAATGTTTTCATACAGTTCATACTTCAGTTATTTTTTTTTTAAAAATAGTCTTCAATAATGTGTTCATTATGAATAAAGATACAATACAAATTCAATTACGTATAATTTTTGATTTTCATAATGTAAACAAGTCTTCAATTCAAATTTTAAACACAACTTTTATTATTATTTATTTATTTTAAAACACAATGCACTTCTTCCCCCCCAATGTTTGAGAAACAAACTCTATAACAAATATAAATAAGAATTTAGCATAATTGGAAATTGGATTTTGAATGAAAAGGTTTTAATCTTGTAGAATGAACAATATCTGTCAATTTTCCTGTATATTGATTTGGTTTATCTATTTCATAAGTAACATTTGAGAGTTTTCTGACAACTTTAAAAGGACCATTATAAGGAGATTGAAGTTTACTTGAATTAGGGTATGAGAAATTTTGATATAAGACTAAATCTCCAACTTTAAATTTTGCCTCAACATAATGTTTATCATACCTTTGTTTATTTATCTTATGATGCTTAATTTTTCTGTTTACTGCAATTTGTCTAGCTTGTTGTATAGGTGGATAGTTTAATTTTACTTGATTAGGTAATGGCGAATCATATGGCAAAGTTCCAAACATTAAATATGCAGGTGGAAAGCCAGTAACATCATGTGGCGAGTTATTGTATTCATATGTAACTTGTTCTAATAATTTTGTCCAAGGAGTTTTAGTAGTTGAATTAACTTTACATCTTAATTTTGCTACTAATGTCTGATTAACTCTTTCATTCTTTCCATTGCATTGTGGTCTATTTGCTGAAGTTAGTAATTGTCTAATATTATGATGTTTTAAGAATTTCTTAAATTTAGATGAAGTGAATGCAGCATTTCTATCACTTAAAAGTTGTTTTGGGCATTGAATTGAAAAAAATTGTTTTAAGCAATTTGTATAAGTTTCAGAAGTGACACTTTTGGATGGAAATGTCCAAGCATATCTGGTAGCATGATCCAGAACAATATGCAGGTATTTCTTTTGTGAATTATGATAATTAAATCGTCCTACACTGTCTAGTGAAATCATTTCAAATGGTTCTTCTGCTATAGGAACTTCTTCCAATAATCCATACTTTTTTTGAGTAGACTTTTTTTTCATTTGACATGTTTCACAACATTTAACAAAATTTGAAATGTCTAATATAATGTCTTTCCAGTAGTAAATTGGGGAAATTAATTTTAACATCTTTTTCACACCTGGGTGACCAAATTGTTCATGTGCAGTTGTAATTAATTTTTCTCTCAAAGATAACGGTACTACAATTTTAATTAAATTATTTTTCTTAACTGTTAATACATCATTAATTTTTATATATTTTCGATCATTAATGTTCTCTGAATTTTGGTATTTAATAATTTCATCAGTATTTAAAAAATGACAAATGGGTGATATATAATGGCATACAGGGTTCCTCGACAACATGTCTGCTTCAACATTTAATTTACCTTTTATATAAACTATCGAATATTCATACTGAGAAAGTTTTAAACTCCACCTAAATAAACGTCCAGTTAAATGTTTTACACTTTTAAGCCATTGTAAAGCAGCATGATCAGTATGTATTGTGAATTTGGATCCATGTAGGTAACAGTGGAATTTATCTAAGGCATCTATAATTGCTAAACACTCTTTTTCTGAAATTGTATAATTTTTTTCATGTTTAAGTAATTGTCTCGAGATATAAGCTATGGGGTAAAGTGTTCCATCTGGGTGTTGTTGTTTCAAGACTACGCCTATTGAATCCTGGCTTGCATCACAAAACACATGACATGGATATTGTGAGTTGTATAATTTAAGTATAGGTTTCGATTTTAAACAATTCTTTAACTTTTGATAAGCTTCTTGACATTCATGTTACCAATTCCAAATTGCATCTTTTTTAAGTAATTTATTTAATGGTACTCTAAGTTTTGCATAATCTTTAATAAATTTTTGATAAACATTGATGGAACCAAGAAATCTTTGGAGTTCTTTCACATCTTTAGGTGGTGCTAATTTTCTTATTGTTTCAATATTTGGATTACTTGGGGAATAATGACCTTGTGTTATTTCATATCCTAAAAATTTTATTTTTTCCTGTGCAAACTGACATTTTGATTTTTTAAGTTTAATGTTTTCTTTTTTGCAAATTTGAAATATTGTATCTAAATGAGTTAAATGCTCTTCCCCCAAGATTGTGAGAAAATTATTATATCATCAAATAGTTTAAAGCAAAAGTTAACTGATATTTTTGTAAAATTTGTCTTATAGTTCTTTGGAAAACAGCTGGGGAATTTTTCCAGCCAAATGGAAGTCTTAACCATTCATAGAGTCCAAAATTAGTTGTGAAAGCCAGTTTATCTGCATCTTTTTCATGAATTTTAATGTGCCAATAACCGCTTGTTAAGTCGAACGTGGAGAAAAATTAAGCATGAGTTAAATTATCAATTACAAAGTCTATCAGATGTACAGGGGTGGAATCTTTTCGTGTGATTTCATTTAGTTTTCTATAATCGATACATAATCTTGATCTTTTCCCTTCATCATTTTTGTATGCTAAAGTTACAGGGGCAGCATATGGGCTATGGGAGGGTCTAATAAAACCTGCTTTTAACAATTCTTCTATCTGTGTTCGCATAACTGTTAATCGCATAACTTTTAATCGGCAGTTAAGATATTATTTATATGTCATACAAATTATCAAGATAAGTATTAATATGTGTATTTAGTTTTATATATGACAAACCCATGGGAATACTGGTAATTCGTATACTAGTTCTTAACTTAGTAATGTTAAACTAATTAAGAAATACAATGTGCAGTGCTGATATTTTCAGTGATCAGTGTAATTGTGTATTTCAATTCCCATTATGTCAGAATGTGTTTTTGTTTGTTTACTTTAAAAAAATTCGTAATTCTTTAAATATTCTTATATTATCGACTTTTCAATATTCTCGCGCCCTTCTCGTAGAGTTATCAGGCCCCCAAGGGGGAAGCGCCCCCAGTTTGAGAAACCCTGGCTAAGCCTTAGCTTTGAGCACCATGCAGGTGACATTACGAATTTGCTCGCTTCCACCCTGATTTTGAAGGAGAACGTCCGGGGACGATCAGGGGTCTCCCACCTCTCTTCCTCTTCCACCAACTTCACGAGATGATTTGCGTCTCGACGGCTATTTAAAGAACCCTCATGTCGTGAAGGCACTATACATTTACAAACATCCATGCCTTATCTGGCATTCGAACACAATCCCTAAGGCACATCAGTCAGCGTCACAGTGGAGACCTCAGTAAGTTCTACCTCAAGACGTCCATCTTAATAGTATGCAAGAATTAATTTTAGGATTGAAAATTCACAGTAGCAAGAATAAATTGTAGCCGACCAATTCCTATATACCAAACTCATACCTATAAGTTTTGAGAAATCAGATGTTTTTACCCTAGACGTAACACATTTAAAGTTAACCATTTAGTTGGTTTAATTTAGAGATGAAACAAATATGCAAATTAGTAAATCTATTTCATATTATCAGGAAGATAGTTCAAAATTTCACAAATACAGTAAAATAGCGCTAAAATTATAAACATAAATGGCGTATTAGTTTAAAATAATAAATAGAGTTAATTTATTCCAAAAAACCTTGACATTAATAAAAAATAGTATGATAACAATATTTAGAATACGCAAGTAGTATAAACTAAGTTTTGTCAATAAATTTGCGCGTACATTATTGCATAAAAAGTGAAATTCGAGTATAATTTAAATTAAGGTTATGACAAACACTTGCTTTTTTGTTGTAGGCGCTACCTGATGGACAGAATTGTACGGCTTTCATTATCCGTAGCTTTGAGCAGTACGATTTTGTCGGACACGTAATTCTATTTAGAAAATCTGCAAAGGTACATTTAAAGGGTGTTTTTTTAGAGGTATAGAACTTTAAATTGCAATAAAACAACGATGTATTATTCCATTGACATGAATTTCTTTTTTATTCGAAATATAATTGTGTGGCATTACATTTTAAGGGGACTTGGCACCTTTCAAAACCTAAAATCGATGAAAATATCGATTTTTCAATTTTTAGTTTAAAATGTAGTTTGATACCTTTGGTACAATTGAGGGAAGTTTTGAAACGATCTGATTATTTTAAACGCAGTAAAATGCATTTTAAATATTTTGACAGCTCTGTCAGCAGTTTAAATGCCACGCCCACCTCAATGTTTACATTTTTTACTTGAGAATAAATCCATTATTTTACATTAAAAACTACAGAGAAGCAGAGGAATCCGTTAAGCTGTGACTGTAACTATCAGCAAAGTTGTTTATTTACATTAGTTTTGCCATTTTCGCTTGCTGTGTGATTTTTAGTTTCATTAGTTTTTAACTTCATAGAAACCTAAAAACAGCATTTTTTAATGCTACTTCAATCATAATTTTTAATGCTACTTCAATCATACATTCATTCATTTTATTATTTCTTATCTCAATTATGCCTCTTAGAAAACGTTCAGTACGTGCTTTGCAAATGAATGAAAAGCGATGGTGTAAAGCGAAAGTTGATTGTGAAGTGAACAAAATTCAGTTTTTTCAAATGTACGCCTGGAAAAATTGAACACTGTGGTAAAAAAAAGGATACCTTTGCTATTGAAATTATATATTGGTGGACTTTAACCAAGTTAACAATCTTCTTCGAAGTGCAAAGTGCTAATATTGTGAAAAACAAGCTTTGATACTGGAGCTTGGAGCCAAGTTGGGATTTTCATACAATTTAAAACTATTGTGTAGCAATTGTGATGAAAACAAAACTGTTGTAAACACATCTCTAAAGTCTGTTCAGACCAGCCATGATGTGAATTTGAGAATAACTCAAGCTTTTTCACATATTGGGAAAGGTTATTCAGCTATAGAAAAATTTTTGTATGGTGATGAATATAGATCCTTTTCATCAACTACATATGGGAAGTGTGCGAGACGGCTGGATAATGCATATACTCTGGCATCTGAAAACATATTTGCGGAAATCCACCGAGAAATTAAAAATGTGTACGAGAATGGAGCTGAAATCACAGACTTATGTGTTAGTTTTGATGGAACGTGGCTAACTCGTGGTCACACCTCACTTATCGGTGTAGGATGTGTTATAGATATGCTCACCGGATATGTTGTTGACTTTGAAGTGATGAATAAGGTGTGTCGTCATTGCTCTGTGGCAAAAAATAAGCTAGGCCAGTCAAGTGCTGAATTCAGCATATGGTATGAAGGACATAAAAGCGAATGTGATATAAATCACTTGGGCTCATCTACATCAATGGAAATGGAAGCTGCATTAACCTTGTGGAAAAGATCCACATCACTTGGATTCCGTTATATTACAGTATTATCCGATGGTGATTGTAAAACGTTTAACTACTTGTGCGAGAAAAAAGTGTATGGACCTGACATTGTGATAAAAAAAGGAAGAATGTATTAATCATGTTAGTAAGCGGTTAGAACAGCTTTGAGATCTACTGTAAAAGACTGTCGTGCTCAAGGTATTTCTTTAGGTGGTAAAGCTCATGGTAGTTTGAAAGAAGCCACGATTAAAAAATTAACTACTTACTACCAAAAGGCTATTTTGAGAAACAAAAAGGATGTGAATGCTATGAAAAACAGCAATATATGCTACATTGTTGCATAGCTTTTCTACAGATGCTAAACCTCAACATTCGAAGTGTCCTGCAGGAGAAAACTCATGGTGTTTCTACCAATCTGCGATTGCTAATGGGGAAAATCTAACAATCATAAATTAAATGTAGGAACACCAATAAATGAAAAGTTTCTTTCAAAAATTCTACCGATTTATCAAAGACTTGCATCTAATGAATTGTTAGAAAGATGCATTCGATGTGGAACACAAAATGCAAACGAAAGTTTGCATAGCATGATTTGGGCAAAGTGTCCGAAAGAAATTTTCGTAAACAAAAGACGTGTTAAGCGGGCAGTAACAGAAGCTGTCTGCGAATACAATAAGGGTACAGTACGCACCATTGTAGAAACACAGAAAGCATTAGGTGTAGCTACTGGAGGTTCAACGAAACAACTTGCTACTATCTTAGATTGTCGAAAACAAAAATTTAGAAAACGTCGTCAAAATGCCAGTAATAAGCTGGCTCTTAAGCTTATTAAAAAGCAACACATAAAAAAGAGTTATTAGCTAGGAGGAGAGAAGGAATGACTTATGGCGCAGGCCAATTTTAAAACAAACCTGTTTTAAAAAAAAAAATAATACATTTTAGCATAAATTTGTTTTACTTTATTTTATTTTAGATATTGATTTAAGTAGCAAATTATTTTTATAAAAGCTTTTAAATTTTCTATTGTACATTTCATGTATTTTTATTACATTTATTTCATTTATTTTTTAAAATATTTCATAGATGTTTCTTGTAAAAATAAGTCACAATGATATTTCCTATTTTTCGTAATTTTGGGCTCACAGACAGGCACTTTAATAAAAGCTTATATTTTTGTTTAATATTTTGAAATTGAATTGTATTATGTTTTATTTTAAAGGTATATATTTATACAACATGTTGAAAAATTATTACAAAATTTAGACATTGTTTTGATATATATTTGCTGATTGGTATTCTTAAAAATGCATTTTCTCAGTTCGAGTTTTTTCATGAAATCATGGTCTTTAAAAGTACAAAACTTCTACAGATATTTATCAAACAACTTGAATTTTGGTGTGTATCTTTATTACAATGTGCTTAATTAAATTAGGGTTCCATTTTTTAATATTTTGAATAAAAAAAAATTTATAAAAGAAAATGTAGCAGAAGTCATGTTTTTTTAGCTTTTTTTCCATTAATGTTAACATTTTATTTTTTTTTTTTCCAAAACTAATTTGTTTATTGCAAAATCGATCCCTAAAGTTATTACTCATAGTCTAATAAATCCCAAAAAAAATTTTGGTGTCAAAATAATGATAATTGTAAAAGAAGAAGAATTTTGAAAATCGGTAAAAATTTTTTAAAAACTTTAAATTTTAATTTTTTTTTTAAATTTAGGAATTTTTTTCATGGTGAAATTTCTTAGTTTAGTAGTAACTGTTAATAATATACAAAAAAATATTTTAAAACCCTTAAATAAAAAAAAATTGAAAAAAGGTGCCGAGTCCTCTTAAATATGAGTTCTGGCATAGGACTGCCACGGCTGGCTCGGATGTAGTCCAATCTGGACGTCCAATTTTCGATGACTTTTTCCAACATTTGTGGCCGTATATCGGCAATAACACGGCGAATATTGTCTTCCAAATGGTCAAGCGTTTGTGGATTATCCGCATATACCAATGACTTTACATAGCCCCACAGAAAATAGTCTAGCGGTGTTAAATCACAAGGTCTTGGAGGCCAATTCACAGGTATAAAACGTGAAATTAGGCGGCCACCAAACGTGTCTTTCAATAAATCGATTGTGGTACGAGCTGTGTGACATGTTGCGCCGTCTTGTTGGGACCACAGCTCCCGGACATCATGATTGTTCAATTCAGGAATGAAAAAGTTAGTAATCATGGCTCTATACCGATCACCATTGACTGTAACGTTGTGGCCTTCATCGTTTTTGAGGAAGTACGGGCCAATGACTCCACCAGCCCATAAAGCGCACCAAACAGTCAGTTTTTCTGTATGTAATGGTGTTTCGACATACACTTGTGGATTAGCTTCACTCCAAATGCGGCAGTTTTGTTTGTTGACGTAGCCATTCAACCAGAAGTGCACTTCATCGCTAAACAAATTTCGCTTATGAAAATCGGGAACAACGGCAATCTCCTTTTGGGCCCATTCGACGAATCTACGCCTTGCTTGATCATATTTAAAATGTAATGCCACAAGATTATCTTTTGAATAAAAAAAACTTCATGTCAATCGAATAATACATCGTTGTTTTATTGCAATTTAAAGTTCTATACCTCTAAAAAAACACCCTTTACAATTAAAAAATACTGTTTTGTTGCTAAAATTATTCTCTCGAAAAAAATGATCAAAATCGAACATTTTTGTGAAAGAAATTTCCATCTCAGTTTTAATGCGAAGTTTAAAAATATTATTTCTCTTTTTCTGAAAAAATATTGTTCATGTTTTAATTATTCATGAGATACTGAATTTTTAATAATTCTTAAGTTTCAATAAAGTGAATTTTAAATATTAATTGTTAAAATTTAATGAATTTTTCAAACGTATGATCGACAAATGATGTGTTTCACAAAACATGAAATGATAGCTATTTTGATTTTTGATGTAACTGAAACCTCAAAACTAAAATAGATAAATGCAGTACATATAAGAAATTTCAAATACATAATTGAGTTATGAAAAATGTTCATTATTCGTTCGAAATGAGTGAGTGAGTGAGTGAATATAAACGTCTCACTGTTCAACTACTCGAGGGCTTTTGGTGACGGGTCTCTTAATTTTGCTCATGTTGCAGTAAATTGTCTTCAAAATTGGAATGCATTCTTGCCTTCAACAACAATTGGATACAACTTTGCACGGAAATCTGCAGTGCCTCATATGGGAATTTTATCAGTCTATGTCCCGCCGTGTGACAGCTTGCATCCAGGTCAAAGATGGACCAACGCATTATTGACTTTTCTTTGTTATGGTTGAGCTCTGAAATAACGTGAATAATATTCGATAATAGTTTTAAAGTAGATCCGGACGTAAAAGAATTTGAAGAATGGCTGTGGTTCATTTTTGTAGATTCACAAACTTAACCTATTTTACCCCATTGTCTTATTTAGAGAACAGCTGAAAAATATCATTTGGAAATTATTATTTGTATGTTGCGAATATTTTGTGAATTGGAACATGTAAGGGTTTGAATTATCATCTGTTAGAGTGAGTTTTATATCTCCCCTCCACCATCCTCTATACATTTAGCCTATTCATCGCATTTGTGGACGTGATTTGAATCATCTCTTTGTGGTTGTAGAATTCTTTTTCAGTTTACTTAAAGTATTTAGCAGGAAGTTTTTATGTGATATTATCCTTTCGTTATCGTCGTGGTGGTTAGTTGGAACTATACTCTTCTTAAGTAAGTTTTAGCGTATTATTTTTAAATGTCCTCTGAATTGGACAGTTCGACGATAAGCATACAATTGACGCGTTCTGTGCATCTATATAACTAGGAGTAAAAAATTGCTTTCACTTCTAGTGTTTCACCCCTGACAAGTGATGCCAGTACAAAGGTTTCTGAAGTTGGAGGAGAAGTATTAGAATCATTAAAAAAGTCAAGATTCAAATGAGAGTGACGTTGAAATTTTTGTGTTACCACTAGATACCTGAGAACTAACTGATTAAGATAAAGAAGATGAAAATGAAGTAAATACTGGTGAGATTATTGCAAACGATGATCGTGGTTTCTCTGAGGGTCAGAACTAGATATAGTTTCCAGTCTGAACTACGCAAACTCTAGTGTGCTGACAACAAATAGCAGAAAAAAATTAATTGGCATCTATTATATTGTATGAAAAATAAATACCCTTAATATACAAAATATTTTTTTTTTCCCAACGTCTGTGATTGGTTTCTTGACCATTTGATGCCGAGCCTCCCAGTACCGACTGACGATGTCGTCAGTCGGGTATTTATCGAGTCCAGTGCATATACAAAATGGGAAACACAGCTTAAAGCAACTGCAAATGACTTGTTCAAGCAAATGGGAACTGCATTGAAAGTAAAACTCCATCACAGCATTTTGAGTAGTTTTATTCCAGTGAAGTTTATGATCTCATTGTAAAAGAAACTGTGTAATGTGCAATAGATGTAAAAAAAAAACGAACACAGTTCACTGACCACTGAAATATGTATTTTATAGGAATTTTGCTTCTAACTGGTTATCATTCAAATACCTGTGAACGTCAGTACTGGTCAGATGCCGAAGACACCTTGGGATTACCCTGATGGAAAATGACAGGCCACGAAATTCTTTTCTCAAAAATTGAAATCCTATTTTCACTTTGTGGGCAATGGATGCCCAGTATCGATCATTCAAATTAAAACTTTTGTTTGCTATACTCAATAATCACTTTATGAAATTTAGATGCGAGTATGAGGACACAAAGAAAAAGTTGCGATGGTGCCGAATTTGATAAATTTTTACAATAAACTTATGGGTAGTTGGGAAAACCACGACTGGTAGGTTGTATTTTATTCTATTAAAATTCATGGGAGAAAGCTGCTCTGCGGACGTTTTATACGTTCAGCGGATATGTCTACGGCAACATTTCTCAAACTGTGGGAGGCGTTCCCTCTTAGGGGGCAGTGATAACCTTACATGGGTGCAACGAGCATATTGAAAAATCGAAAATAAAAGATTAATTAAAATTATTATTAGTTTACTGAAAGGGGGAACAAAATAACATTCTTAAATAATAAAAAACAAATTACAAATTCATTCTGATATAATACACTTATAAATATAACAATATTGCACACAATGTATTTGATAATTAATTTAACAATACTAAGTTAAGAACAAGTTTAATGATTACCAGTGGGCTTGCCATATATAAACTTTTATACAAAATTTAATACTTATCTTGTTAATTTGTACGTTTTATAATTAAAGTCGCATTGTAGCTTTAGCGTCTCAATGTACTATTATTGAATTTAATATAATGTTGCTGTATAAATGGAGGCGAGATGAAAATTATGATTGAAAATTGTGTCACAAATATTGAAAGTTTCAGAAGTGCTGGGCTGTTAATCGCTTGGATTACTCACAAAACTCTCAACAAAGATGGAGTCCTAAACTTGAAGGAGTTCCAAAGAACTGTAACATAGTTCATCTAAAACTACTGTGGTATGAAAAAGAGGCAAACCTAGTTTCTCGGCTATACTTTCTGGTGAAAATAAGGCATCATAAAGATAGTGTTGGTCATTTTTTTCGAAAGGGTGGGAAACGCGTCAAGAGTCTTTAACAAAGAGAGGGCTACAAAAGAAAACCATAACATACTGTGAAATATTGACAAAAACGTTTTGCCAGTCTTGCTTTCGACCTTTCCACCAGGATTAGAGTGAAGATGTATCACAGTGTCCTATTTAGAAAATGGGTCAGATTTCATATATAAAGCATAACATTTTTCCAATTTTATTACATATAGTTTGTTATGTTCAATTAACTCTAGAAAATATGATTTCTCTCAAATTTGATCAATATAAATGAATAAGGATAAAACAGGTTAAGACATGTGTGGGTTAATTTTTGTAGAGAAATGTGGAAAAAATAAGAAACCAATTGGTTTCACTACAGTAGAAGATGTGGCCACAGCAGTACAGGAAGGACGAGCAAAGGTGTGAAAACGTGTAGGACATAGAAAACTACATCCTTATTGGAGATTCATGGGAGTTAGATACGTTCAATTTTTTGAAATTTTGTGCATTGCTATCTGCTTCAAAGTTACTCATATTCAAGACATATTTCCCTTTGTCTTGTCAGTACGATACAACGATCAGAATATTCATAACTGAAACTTCAGCTAGACTTCAAACAATTTCTCTTTATTCTGCAAAATTAAGACAATGATGTGGTTTTCTGCAGCGTTTATTGTATAATCCTTTTTCAACGAGGAAATAAGTTCCTACGAGTTCTGTTATTTGTACCGACAATTGCGTATGCTGTGAATCCTTTTTTACACGTCTAAGTTTTTCTAGCATTTCAATGGAACTGTAGCGCTGGAACTAAAAAACTTTAAAAAAAATTTTAGGCGCATATTTTTTTCGTGATATATATATATAGAAATATATATATATACACACACATATATATATAATATTTATATATATATCATGCATTGGAGAAATCCTTGGAGTGGCAGGAGAAATGCAGCGGGCAGACGTTTATCCTAATACATTTTATTTCAATATTCAGTAAAGCAGCCTGCACTCCAAGCCATGACAAAAACGAGAGCTGTTTCAGCGTTGATCAGCAGCGAGTGAGTTCTTAGTACACGTGTCATCTTTTAGTCCGACGAAAGTAGAAGTAAAAGTTCTTATGCGGGAGGTGGAATGAGTTGTCCTGGTAGGAAGTGTTCCCCAACTGACACTTGAGGGGCTGGGGATTCAGCATATATACATACATACTGATGTTCAAAATTAAGAGATATTTTAGATTCAGTTGAATATATTTCGAACTACTGGGCAGAGAATTCAATAAAATTTTGAATATAAAGAAGGGTTGGTGTAAACGCAAAAAAATGTTCATTCATTAGTTAAAATACACTTTCATGATCGTCCGTAACGATCAAATTTATCGGAAGGCATGAAACAGAAGTTTCAGAATGTAACAAAAAAAAAAAATAGCAGAGGGGTATGGTCCATCTTTTAAATAAACAAGCTTCACACAGTTATTTTATACTGGGAATACATGGTATTGAGGTCAGCTATATGGGGCCTCACGTTGTCGTCCCTTAAAATAAAATCAGGTCCCTCGTGAAAAGGCAAACGTTGAGTTACAAGACATCAACGCTATACCTCACAAGAGTCACAGAGTCTCTTGCAGAAACATAGTCTCTAAAGCCACCCAACGTGAGGCTGGCCTTTATTGGACATTGGAGGAGAAATACGGTGCCCCGATTCACTCTATATATTATCACAGTACCGGTGGAGCGGTTAAGGGGTTAAAGTAGGAGTTTATTGCCTTAGAGTTTATTTATAGAAGGGAAAAAAATAGATTTTTTATTTTACCATTTAAAGACAATTCTACTTACTTTAGTATCCGGTTTTCAAGTTTTTATTTCACTTTTTTGGCAATTTGTGTTGAAATAAATATACTTCTAGCCATTAAATCCATCGATTCTCATTGTTTTTGAAGTTACATTTTATTAAAAAATATAAATCAAATTAAATTAATAACTCCTATTGTGAAAAACATTGATTAATTTCTATAATTTTTGAAGATATATTGTTTTGGCATTTTTTTAAATAAATTTATATATGTTTATATAAGCACTTTACATTCTCTTTTCTCGTACTTCTGAATTAATTTTAAGCCAAAAAAGATGAAAAAAAATTATCTTTCAATATGTCTAGTTTTAATCTGTAAAAAATCTAAGCCAGCTTAATCGTACTTGCTGGAAAAGTTGTGTCTGCTGAATTCCAATTTCTTACTTCTCTAGCACTGTAGGTTCTAGCACTTCTTCACTTTTATTTTATAATACTATATATATATATATATATATATATATATATATAAAATGTAAGGATAATTAAATTAGATTAAAAATTAAATTCCCTATCTAGCACTTGACTCATATTTCTCAGTTCCCATATTCAAGTATCAAACTAATCACCCATTTATTTCTTCCAAACATATGCCAATAAACATGTCTAATTCCAGATCGTTAGATTTAATAGTCAACATATGTCAGCATTAACTTGCAAGCACTCTCTTCAAAGCAGCGATACTTACCATATGTTTTACAAGTGTTATCCACTTGAAACCACCACCATGGCGTGTTTTTTCCTCCTCTCTCGGTAGCAGAACAGATGTACAAACGATTGAATAAAGATCTCCTTTTTTAAACTTTAATCTGATTCTGTCTTAAAAGTCATGACATATATATATATATATATATATATATATATATATATATATAAATGATTCTTACTTAATTTATCGTTATAGAGATGATATAATAATTTTTGGTAAAAATAGTGAATACAAACCAAATATTACATTCTACTCTGATTATCTCAAGCTCCTTAAAACTAACTTCAACTCTAATAGGGTGGAATTCTTGTATTTAGACTTGCATCTTATTAATAATATTGTAGTCAGTAACATTTTTGACAAAAGAGATTCGTTTAAGTTCCATATAATTAAAATTCCCTTATGGAACAGTAATTTACATATATCAATTTACAGAAATATCATTTTGAATTTTTTATTTAGAAATGATAACTTAACTACCCACAAAATAGATAAATACAATAATATAAAAAAAATTTCTCTATGTTGTTTAGATCATGGATACCCTTTTAATTTCTTGAGATCTTATATTCATCACAAATACATTAACCGGCTTGCTACTTCGAATTCCAAATCCACCACACAACAATAGGTTTTCAAAGTCAGCATGTTAGTGGTCTTGCTGTGAAGATTATATCATAACACTCATATCACAGTTTACATTTTTTCCACACACATCTTGAACATCTTACACATTGTTGACAACCAACCAAATTAGAGCCTAGCAAATTTACATTTTTGACAATCAACTAATTCAAATTTTACCATATTTGAGTGTCGTCATTTTATACTTGTCTTTTCTGGCTGGTATAAAAGTCAGCTCAAAAGATGTGGTTATGTATTTTCGAATTTTTTAACTTAGTGAATAATTGACTTTCATTAATGGCAAGACGCTTAATTCTCTTCGGAAAAGCTCTGTGAGTAAAGAAATTATGTTAAATTATTTTTTGAAAAATACTTTTCTTATGTAATTGTTTTAGAATATTTCTACTTTTCTTACATAATTATTTTGTGATTTTGTGATTTTTCCTGCATTAAGAGTTTTGGGAGAGTTTGTTACATAATAGTAGTGATTGCTTTTATCATGCTCTCTGAGTTATCCATACTCTGAAGTTTTGTTTATTTTATTTTATTTGGTTTTCCTACCGAGTTGCAAAGGGGAAAGGTTGGCGCCTTTAAACTAGTTTAACCCCACTTATTCGGTCCTAAGTCCGAAATTGCTTTTTGACTCGCTAGGTTCTGCTTTTTTGTAGTTCTTTTATTTCTCTATAATTTTGTTCTTCATGTTCAGCTTTTATATTTTTATTATGCTATTTCTTGTTATGTTCTTTATCTATTATTTCTTGTTTTTGATAAATAATACATATTTCTTATATATATATATATATATATATATATATATATATATATATATATATATATATATATATATATATATATATATATATATATATATATATATATATATATATATATATATATATATATATATATATATACATATATATATATATAGTTTTTTTCTAGTTTTTAATTTATTACTAAAATTAATGTAGTGTACGAATTCTGAGATATTTTTATCTTGTAGAAGCATATAAAAAAGAAACTTTATTTTAAAGAATATTTATAGAGAGAGAAATAAGAAATATTGTAGTTCATTTCGTCTTTCTAGTGTTTAGGACACTGTTTACATTTAGATTTATTCGTTCAACTTAGGAAATGCAACAAAATTTTAGCAATCCAAAAGATTCCTGCCTCAAGTTTGATGTAATCGTATCTGAGATTTAAAAAGGCGAGGGAAAATATGTCTTGGGACTTATAAGATTTCCGGATTTGGCAACTGTAAAAGTGAGTTTCCACCTTGATAGAATCTATTTCTGGAGCTACTATCAAATTTCTGAATAATGTATGAGCACTCAGAGTATTCAGCTAGTGTCAGGTGTAAATGATTAAATTATACAAGGATATACTTATCCAAGTGAAATTGTATTTCGGATATTGTTAACAATTGGCTTTATATACATCGTAATATTAAAATGCTGACTATTGGAGAACAGACGCTTAATTTACAAGAAATATCCCAGATATGAACTTTTTAAAACCTCTTAGATATAAAAGACTTTGTCAAGCCAATGTTTTGCAAAAGGTTTAAATTAAGCTGCTTATTATAAATCATTTTTTAATTTTAAATTGAATGAAGTTTTTAAAAAGTACTTAGATAAAATTGAATAATTCTTAAATATATCAATGGATATTAAAAAAGTTATTTATGTTAAGAATCATAGAAAGTAAACAAAGACCATGCAGGCATGGTAAAATTAATTACAGAATAATTTATTCAGCTTTGTTATGTGTAATATATAGTATTTATATATAAATAGCTATATAACTATCTGCATGTTAGCATTAATTATGAATTTTAAAATGACATTCTTCCTATCTTTGTACTAAATCAAGGTAATTGGTTCGCACTACTTGGGGTGGGGGTGGGGGGTATTACCTCTAGACCAACAGTACTCAACTTGCGACCCACTGACTTTTCTGAGTGGCCCGGTCATGACCCATTGCACTAAAAAAAATCATTATTTAAGAACAGTATATTAAACATTTAGTGGGAATTCCATCAATCAAACAATCAAGAAGTCACTCTTTGTTGCATTCTACACTTGATAAATCAATATTTGAAATCAAAGTAAGAGAGGCTTTATCAAAAGAAAAAAATAAGCTTTTTTATCAAACCGCATGGTAGCTTTGTTTGTATGACAGTAAAAATGGCATACAAAACACATTAACAAACAACTTCGTCATGGGTGAAAGAAAATCGAAACTACCCCAAAACTCAGTAAAAAATACCTAACACCAAAAGTTTGTTCGCATGTGTGTGTGTTTGATAGATAGTAATATAGTAATACAAAGCAAAAATGAATTTTTAATTTTTTGATCAATTTCTGACATTTTAATTGTCCAATAATACTTTTTTGCATTAATATTTCTGCTATGGTTCGCATAAAATATTTTCATGTGTGTGCGTCTCGGCTGGAAAAAAAAGGTTACCCCTGCTCTAGACGTTCAACAAATATGTTTTTCGAAAAATCTAAAAAATAAATTGAAATTTTATAAGGAATTATAAGAACGAGTTAAATCATAGTGAAAGAACGTGTAAGAAACGTGCTTGGCAAACCATGCAAACTTTTAACAATGATTATCATCCTATTAATAAAATTGTTAAAAGGCAAAACATAATTCTCCGTTACAAAAATATAAAAAAAAAATTCTTTAGTTCTGGTTTGAACTTTTTTAATTGTTTACTTGTTTTATTAGCATCGCACCTCAAACTTTGAATTTAAAAAAAAAGCTTTTAAATGACGAGTCTGACACCTATAATTGGATATTTTACTTTCCAAACTCTCTATGTTCGGATTTACAATATATACTAATATATTTTTTTATGTGATATACAGCTATATACCATTTTTTTGTTAAACAAATAACGAAAATATGATCTACATCTTGTGATGTTAATTCGCATTGTATTTACTAAATGGCAAAACCACAAGGAAACACTTTTTCATGCAAAAATAGTATAACTAAATCTCTTGTTATTATTACTGTAGAATAAATTTTAGTTCCAGAATAATTTTAATCCAGATTATTAAAAAAATTCCTGAACGAAAATATTCAAATCTAAGAATAATCTTCCAGTTACATATTTTGGAAGTAGTGAACAAAAATTTCAGAATTTTCCATAATGGAAAGTGATATTGGTGTAAAATTAAACAACAGTGATATTTAATGATGAAATTGCTGATCACAAATCGATATATATTGTTAGACTTCATTTCAAAAAACATTATTGCATGTAAGAGAGAGATATATGATAAATAAGAGAGAGATATATATGATAAATTTTAATTCTTAATTAAGATTAAAGAGTTATACCATTAATTTTTTATAAAAATATTAAAATTCTCTCTCTCTCTCTCTCTCTCTCTCTATATATATATACTAGCTGACCCGGCCACGTGTTGTTATGGCTTTGTTTTAATACGCTGATTTAATGTTATTCTAAGACATTTAATACAGTCAAATTAATATTTGCTAACACTTTCGCGCGGATAGTTGAAATTTAGCATCAAATAACATAATGATTTTAACTTTGTATTTTATGCATGAATTGTTTATGAAGTTGTTAATTAACAACATAAGAAGATGTAATTTTATGAATGAGGTGACTATATATATATATATATATATATATATATATATATAACGTTGATTTTAATCAAATTTTAATATTATTTATATCAATTTAAAGTATATAAAGAAATAAGTTTATATAACGAATCGCTAAATGGTGCACAATATTTTTTGTAACCCGTCTTTTGCTAACCCAAATAGATTCAATGTTCTCCCCACACGTGAGCATTCAACAATGAGAAACACGGATTTTGAAACATCAAACGGATATTGTTTGGCTTTGAGATTTATTTCTGGTTATCGTGAAAACCAAACGATTCGGGAATTGAAGCATTTTGAATGGTATTGTAGATTCTGGCGATATCAGTTGAACACGTGGCAACAGGACGATTTTTTTCCCTTTAAACTTTGCAATCAAAATGTTTGCTTCAAGAAGCTTCTCGGTAATTATTTCGATGAATAAACATATATCGTTGTATAATCCAGGTGGATTTAAGTTACGCAGCAAAATAACCAGTGAAACAATCTTCAACCAAATATTGTGCGGTGACATTCCTGATGTATCCAGATAATTCAAAAACTGTGTTGGGAAATTTATGGTTTTGTTTTCATCAAGAATAGTGTGTCTATTGATTTTGATTTAAAAAAAACATTGAATCACCTGGCAACAACTCTATATCCGAAATGTTATTTCGTTAACATCAACATACTTTCTGCCTAAGTACCAGGTATACAGAGCCAATCATTATCTAGAAAACTATTCAGTGTATCCAGAAAGACACTATCAATCAGTTTATTTTTTGTCTGAATAGCAGAGCGGAAATTGTTTGCAGTTTGCGATGCAGTTCTTCATAATTTCTAATACCCAGAATTTATAAAACATTTGCGCCGATTGATCAACTTGCAATAGTACTCGCGTGTTTATTGCTAATCGAAGTGTTTCTACGTCTCGTCATAAAAACGATTATTTTAAGCATGTGTTAATTTCGTGAGGAAAAGTAGTGCGAGGAATGATTGTCGGAAATCACCATACAGTAGAAGAGCAGTACCACATATTTTTTGCTTCCGCCTAAATCTTGCAAAATTCTTTAAAATGCCTCTAGAGAATGTTTATGTAATATGGTACACGCATCTGATTATGATAAAACACATTTGCAATATCGTATCCAATCCGCTTTTGTTTTCAATGGTACACATTGCACCTGGTTTCTTATGAATGTCTAATGGAAGCTTGAATACAAAATGTGCAGTTTGTCCCCCATTAACAAAGTGACAACAATGCCTGAAAATGTAATTGCCAATATAATTTCCTATTGCAATCGTATTTTTGCAAGGCTTTACCTGCAAGTTTAGTTGCTGTGAGAAACGAAAATCGGAACGCGAGACTCGAACGCAAACATTTCGACAATATCCAGGTAAGTTACGGAAGTTTCTGAAATCTAAATCCAGATTCTCATTCCCCACACGAGATGTACCCGGTGACCACTTTCGTTGCAGCTACCCCTGTAAGTTCAATCTCTGAAGGGGTGCATTACGGTCGTCCGGCATTATCCGACAAAATTCTGGGAACTTCTAAAATTCGATTTCAGATTTCTGCACCCCATCCAGAAAAACACCAGGTAATCACTTTTCACACCTCCAAGAATTTTAAGAAGAGCCCCCACCAAATGGTTCAATTCAAACACGGATCGGGCTTTGTTTTGCAATGAGATCACTTGGCGTTGTTTGGCACAGTTATGGGATTTTTTGGGATATTTAGATCAGTGATCCTGATTAGGATTCACTTTTTGCATTCCTACGTCTGCAAGATTGGCCGGTGCCATGAATATTATGTGGTCATCCGGCATTATTCGGCAATGTTATCAGAACTCTTATAATTCGATTTCGGATTCTCACTCCACACTGCAAAACGAACACGGGACTGACTTTTGACACCTCAGCGCGTGCACTTCAGTCGCTAGAAAGAATGAAAATCCGGACGTGGGAATTGAATGCAAAGCTTAACCCACCTCTTTCCGGTAATATCCTACAAAAGTTACGGGGGTTCTGAAATATGAAATTCTCATTTCCTGCCACTAGACGCAACAGGAAACTACATTCGTTGCCCTCGAGTCTGCGAGTACAGTTCCTGGGAGAGGAAGACACATTAGGGTCATCCAGCATTATCCAGAAAGTTTAGGGAACATCTAGAATTTGATTACTGATTCTCGTTCACCTCCCCGAAGTACACCATAAATGCACTTTCCACGCACCAAGACTTTTAGTGTAGACCCCTGCCACGGTCTGCGTAAAATATGGTCATTCGGAATTATCCAGCAAAGTTACGGGAATTTCTCAATTTGGATATCAGATTCAGGTTGTGCGTTTCAAGATAAGTCAGGGACCAAGTTTTTGCATTCCAGGGTATTTAAGGTAAGCCCCTACCACTGTGTGTCTAAAATGGGGGTCTTCGTCACTATCCGACAACATTACAGAAATTTCTAAATTTTAATTTCAGATTCTCGTTCGCCATCTTAAAATACATCAGAAAGGGATTTTTGTCCGCAGTAAGACACTTAGAGTAAGCTCCGGGAACGATTCGTGTTATACGCACCCATCCAGCATTATCCGGCAAAGTTAAGATAACTTCTAAAATTCGATTTCAGAATCTCGTTCAGAAACTTGAAATACACCATTTTTTTTTTGTTCTAAGTCTTTTTAGGTAAGCACCTGACACGGTTCACGTAATAGACGGTCTCGTCCGGAATTATCCTGCAAAGTTAACGTAATGTTTCAGAGAGGATATTAAATTCGGATTGCTGTGTTTGAAATACGTCAGGGACCACGTTTTCGTGTTTCAAGGCCCTTAAGGTAAGCCCTTGCTACGGTGTGTGTAAAATACGTTTGACCGTCATTATCCGGCAAAGTTCCGAGTATTATTGGAAAAGGTTTCTAAATTCGAATTTTACACCCCGAAATACACCAGGTCTTCACTTTTTGTGCACTTTTGTCGACAAAATATTTTTCTACAGACACAAACGTATTGCGACATTTTGCAAATTTTCCCGTTTCCCGGATTTTTTACATTTCCGGTAATAAAAAAAATTATATTTAAATTGGTTGAAAAGTTTTGGAGTTTATAGTGGACAAACACTGTGACACGTAATTTTTGTGTATAAAGATAGATTTTCCTTTTTTAACATAAAACCGTCTCAAAGGTTATATTTAAATGAAATATGTCATATAGAATACTTCCTTTAACAATTACCATTAATGGAGTGAATTTTGCTGATTTTCTTCTACAGTAATATTGAACTATTCATAATTTTAAGCTACAATCATGGTTCACTACAATTAACATGTTTTTTGTTGATATTCCTATTTCTCGTATTATCATAAACATAAATGATGCTCATTGAGTCCACCCGTTTGAGCGAGTTTAGAGAAATACGCTTTTTTAATAAGTGTAGAATATATTTATAATTATTTTATAAAAATTATGTATATCATATCTCTCACATAAATTAATCTTGTAAGTTCTATGGATTTTAATCCTTGCCCCAAAAATTAACAATTAAGTAGGAAAAAAATGGGTTAATATAAGAGGTTATCTTATCTTGTTTAATTTAAGTGTGGTTTCTTCACACACACACAAACACATTTAAATAGTATTCTACATTAGTTCTTAATTAAATATTCCGTTCATTCAAATGAAACCTGGCCAGTGCGTCTAACTTTATACGCAAGGTGGCACCACGTAACTCAGTGTATGGTGGCACTAGCTATTGGTAGAGATACTGAGACGCTGAAACGGGGAACAACGTTTGACTTTTCATAGCGACTGTGTCGTTTCACGCCGAAGAGTTACACAAGCTATCGTCTATTATTGAACATGCAAGCGAGTAAGAAGGAACAACGAGGAATGGTTCAATTTGTTGTGGAGGGGGAGTTAGAGGCCGTGAAATGCATCGACGGATGAAGGTTGTATACGGTGAGTACAGTCTGGTGCCGTTAAATTGTTGTGGAATGGAGAAAAAGATTCCTTGGAAGACGATGTTCGACCTGGACAGTCTCATCATGTCATCACACTGGAAATGATTGCGGAAGTGAATACAGTCTTGGGTAACCTCAGAAACACATGGACAAGATCCATCGGTTATTGAGTATTAGCGTGGGTACCACTCACATCCTAATGCATCAACACTTGAACTTTCGAAAAATGTGTGCGCATTGGGTTCAAAACCAACTGACCACCGAACAACGCATTACTCGAGAATTGCGCTGTATTTGAGTCATCTGCAACGTTATCATGAAGAGGAATACTGTTTTCTGTCGCAAATTGTCACTGGTGATGAAACATGAGGTCACCATTTTGAAACCGAAAACAAACATCAAAGCAAGCAGTGGAAACTTATGATTTCAACCCCTCCAAAGAAATCAAAGACCGTGCACACCATTTCTGATAAGGTCCTGATGTCCTTCTTTTTCACCACAAGATCATACTTTCAGGAACGAGGAACCACTCTCAATGTCCAGCGTTATCAAGTCACATTACAGAACCTTAGACGAGCCCTCAAGTCGAAACGTCCAAACATGTTATTGAAGAGTTATTTTCCTGCATGATAAATGTATCAACAGTTCTGGCGACTATTTTTGAATATATGAACTGTGCATAACTATATTTTTGAGTTAATAAATTCCTTACTGTTACTTTCCACTAGTGACCTGGTTTCATTTGAATATGATCCTTATACCATTAGTTACAAATTAGGTTCACAATTTTACATCACAAAGCAAAGTTATCCATATCGATTGATTCTATATTATTACTTAATACATGTGAAAAAATATATTTTGTTAAGTTATTGAACTTATTGAGTGTATCTTTTGAAAACATTGACCATTTATGCAACAGTCGTTTTTTTTGTTTTATTATTGAATAAATTAATGTAAGATTACACGAGCAATAGTCAGGCTTCGGTCTTTCTTTTATCTTAATTTATTTTCTGCAATTTTATTACTTTATTGTGTATAGTCAAAAGTGAAATATTGGACTTCATAAAGCAAGATTGACTGTACTTTACCACCCTAAGTTTGTGATAGCTCTAGAAAACACCATAGTTCTCCAATATAGTCAATTAATTTTACTTGTATTTGTATATATGCATGTATGTATTTTACATGCATTTATGTATATAAATTTATGTATGTATAATAAATATATAAATTTCATTTTTCGAGATAAAATATAATAATAGAGTATATAAGTGATTACAAAAATAAATAATACAATTTAGTGATGCAAATAAAAATGCTAATATAAAATGCAATTAAATGTAATTACAAAAAGAAAGTACTATAAATTAAGAAATGTTTAAATCTTCAAATAATATTATATCATTTTAAGAAATTAATACAGTTTTGTACGCACATACAAAAGAGTATTTATAATAGTAGTTTTTTTTTAAAAAAAAGTTTTTACTGCTAATGTAAATTCTCAATTAGTGGTAAATGAAGAGGATTTATACCATTTATATCTCAATTTAACTAAAGTGGCAGTTTAAACGATGAATGATATCTAATCACAAATACAGCTATCTTAATATAGTTATCAAAATAAAATGATTAGAAGAAAAGTAATACGATATTTCATAATTAAATCAGTTATTCTACGCGCATTTATTTCTTCATTTAAATAATAGTGAACTTCGAACCCCGATTTAACAAATTTATCGTGCCTGAACATTTTGTTCGGTTATTTGGGATTATTCGTAATATTGGAGTCCAAAAAAAGTACATTTCTTGTTTGCATTTTTTTTTTTGTAAATTCTATATAATTAGCAACTGCTCAAAAATATACTTAATTAGAAATCACGCACTTTTATAATCAACAGCTTAAAATACTATTAGCGAGTTATTACGCAGCAGTTAATTGGAAATTTTAAAATATTAACTAATAAATATTTAACAAAATTTTGATTCCCGACTCGAAATAGTTTTTTGACTTTATGCAGATAATATATCATTTCTTTTTAATCGTGCTGCAGGAGGTATATTTCACAGTTTCCAAACCATATAAAGAATCAGAAAATATAAAAGTTTTGATATTAGTTCCATTATATCACTTTATTTATCAGAATCACTATTCATTGACTATGACAAATTAACAATTTCATCAACATTAGTTGAACATATATGCAGTCCGTCATCAAATGTAACATAATCGTTGCAAATCTTAAAATATCCCCAGAGTTGAGGATTGGAATGAGATAAGAAAGGAATTTCTTGTCCAATTCAAAACTCACATGATAGGCTACACTCATAACTCATAGGCACCTAAAAACATGCGAAAATTGTCTGCACCCTTTCCAATCGAAATTTGTTGCTTGCAAGAAAAGTATTTTTTATTCGGGATACAAAAAGGATATATCATTCGTAATAAACATTCAGACTGATAGAAAATACTTTTCAGCTGTTGAAAAACTTTGTTTATTCGGGGTTAATTATTCGTTAAATAGGGGGAGTTGTCTTCATGTTTATTGGGAAACTAAAAAAATTGTTAAATCGTGGAATTCGTTAAATATGGATTTGTTAAATCGGGATTCGACTGTATCATTTGAGAACATTTCAGACTCCACATCTTATCTGTATGAGTCTAATAAATTTTCTCTAAGAGTGAAGTTATGAATGTCTTAGAATAGAGAAATAAACAAATATTTACAAAGTTATACTAACATTTGACTAAAACCTGAATTTGGAAAAATTAAATGGACGCTTTCCACTCTGCGCGCGCATAATTATTTTCATCATTCTTTATTGATTGTCAGTAATCAGATTAGAAATTATGTTCAGAGGATTAAGAAACCTTTATACCGACAATGTTAAATTGGCTGTTTTCCATGAACTTTTCTCAAAATATGTTACATGTATATGCTTGAAATTTTTTATGCAAATAAAGTACACATTTCGCATTATACTGAAATGAGCTTTTAGCTAATTTTGAATTTTTCCGTAATTTATAAAATATATTATCAAACATAGTGAAGTTTGATCCATTCTTCACATACAAAAAAAATTGTAAAAACTGAATTTTTCAGTTTTTTTTTTCTTTTTTTTTTACAAAAGGCTCATTTCAGTATATATTAGTCATCATTATAAATATATCATGAGCAAATTACATACCTGTAAATATTAGTTTATCAGAAAAGGTACATCGAACACCAAAATTTTTATTTTGCGGTAAATTAATTTTAATGTATACAGTGAGGCTTCTAATCAGCTAGGAAATAAAAAAATGAAAGGCTTAATTTACAATAAAACATACATGTTTTGGGTTATATCAGACGTTCAACTTTTAAGCAAAAAAAGAAGTATTTTGTTTACATTTTTCGCCACTCAAATTGGCGTGGGCCAGTTTCAACGATCATGTAAAAGTATGTTTTATGGAATTCTATTTACCCTAGAAGTTAAAGTATGGTATTTTTAGAAAGATTAAAAAATCTATACATTTAGAAAATGTAAAAATCTCAAATTGTCAATAAAATTAGATTTTAACTTTCCAACAGTTCTTAGTGATATTGCGTCAGTTACGCAGAAAATTGAGTGGCATGAAATTATTAAAAAAACAATAAATAACATATATTTATTTTAATAAATTACAATATCTTCCACTACAATTTTGTTGACATTAACTTTTCAAATGTTAAGGAACTTTGAAGAGAGAACAAGAAGATCGATGTTATTTTGTACCATGAAACGAAAGAAATTAATTTATATCTTGAAAAAAATTATATGCAGTTCGATAGCACTTGATAAATTTTTAACTAAAGTAAAATAAAATAAAATAAACTTTTGCTGAAATTAAGTTCTCTTCTGAAGTACTTTCGAACTGAAACCAAACGCAGAAGAAATCAACACGGATTATCTTCCTTTGATCCTGAGTTAATTATCTTACTTCTTTCAGGAATACTTCCAAATTAATTATTTGCGTAATCTCTTTAAAAGGCAATCATTCTTTCTTAGCAAATACTACAAATATTTTCTTCGTTGGCGTCGAACTTGTTTGAATTCCAAACAGCTAATAGTCAGCTGAGTTTTTGCTTTGTTGGAGAAATATATTGACACAAGGTAAAAGTATAATAGTAAAATATTGAGGTATTTACTTTAATTAAGATGTTTACCCATTTTCTTATAAAAATAAACTTCCGCGGTTTAAGTATTTTCTTCTTATTTAAAAGAATTTTGTTTGAATACATTTAAAACTACATTGGAAGAAAGAGAACCAAATGAAAGAGTTTTTGTTAAGACAACTTTAAATGAGTAGTAAAAACTTTCTTTGTTCACCTTTTTTGTTATGTACTGAAAAAAGTTAAGATTTACATTTTAAATTCAATTACAATCAGGAGTCTCTTATCTGTAAATTCATTTTAAAATATTTTTTTACCAATAATTCGCAAAAATAAATAAAATCTAGGAAAGGATTTATACATTATTACATGTGTAAAAATAAAAGTGCTAGTTAATTTTAAAATTTTTGTCAAAGTAATTTAAAATGTGATTTCTTGAAATAGAAGTAACCAATATTAACATTGTTTTAAGATAAGATTATTGCAAATTTTTTTCTTTGACATATTTTTATAGTTCTCGCAGATTTTGGAATTAATTAAATATTGGATGATGTATACAAAATCATGTTTCATTTTAGCTTAATAGCTAAATAATTAAATAATTAAGCTTCTGATTTAGTCATATAGTTTTTGCTGCCGAAAGCTAGCTACAATCCTTTTTCTCCTACACAGGAAGGAACACTGGCATTTTCTTCCTTCTATAACTTTTATTTTCATATATTTTTAATTCTTGAGAGGAAAAAAAAATAAAGATGTTCTAAAGCACTATGCTATTCCTGTCCTAAATGCAATGTAAGACTTAAAATTACATTATGCTTCTAATTGAGCGTAAAAAATGTACTTATATGCATGCACACAAAACCCTCAACCGCTTGAAAAAGAGGTACGAACGTGAAAGACTGTAGTTGTAAGAGTAATACAATAGACATTTAAGTTATAATAAGTAAACATTTAGGGATTTTATTTGCCACAATTATAAAAAAAAGAGTAGTAAGAAAAAGTTTTAAAGCTAAATATTAAAATAAATTCTCCCATTTTCACATTTTATTATGAATGAATGAATGAATGTGAGAATTTATGGAGCCAAAAGCCAAATCTGGCTATACTGCGGAAAATATTTGTGAACATCTGTGATCTAGACGGGAAAAGAAAGAAATGATAAATTGAATGACAAGAAAGAGGGTCGAAAATAGAGAAGGATCACTAGGGTACCCCAGGTTCGTGAGACCCGTGTTTACCAAAGGTAGTAAAACCCTTGGGAAAAGGAAAATATCACTAGGGTACCTCGGGATTGTGACATTCGTACTCACCTAAAGAAGGTGAGCCCCTGAGGGGTTCACCTTTTATTTAATATTGTGCTTAGTAACATGCAATAAATAATGTTTGCAAAAGTTTTGAGTACTCTGTTTATATTATTGAACAGTTTAGGAGTTAACGTTTGAAGGGTAGATAAATTATATGTTATTCGATTTCTTCCAGATATTTACTTTTTGCAGTTTTCATAGCATTTTTCTTCACATATATGTTTTGATATTCTACTCTTTCATTTTTAACACAACAGTAACCTTCTGTAAACCGATCTATACATAATCTTGATAAAGCATCAATTTTTGTAGTTAGTAAAAGAGATTTACAAGAAGATTTTGTTCAAACTCTCAGCGAATTTTGTAAATTTATATTTAACCTGGGTTATATTTTATCTTGCCTAAATTCATGTATTAATAACATGTAATGAGTTGTAACTAAATTAGATTATTTAATTTTTTTTAATTCAACCACCAAACATTCAAATATGACTATATTCGTTAATACATTCCTGTTTTGTCTACCTTGTCCTCGAGAATGACTGATAATATTACATCTTAAAAATTTAAGACTTTAATTTTGAAAAAAAAAATTCTTTAGCATTGCATACGTAAGAAGCATTACAATCGCTCAGAGAGTAAAAACTTCACATTCTACTAAGTGTACAATCTTCTTAACATGAAACATCCAGAATTGGTTTTAGTTCTTTTCCGGTTTTATATGCGAGTATATATATATATATATATATATATATATATATATATATATATATACTATATATATATATATATATATATATATATATATATATATATATATATATATATATATATATTATTCTGATGAATGAATTTTTGTATAGAGAAATTTCGAAAATGTTATAAGTTTTCCCTTATTTTAGGAACAAGACTTTGCAGTTATCAAGTAATGCAGAATTTCATTTTCAATAATACTGATGAGATAATTGCTACAATTCCTTCTAAACTACTCAATTTCAAAAAATCAACGATGCTTGGTTGGTTTTATGAACTGACCAAACTTATATTATGAATGTTTTATCTTCTACCTTGCTTTATCTTTGTTTTTAAAGAATGGTGTGTTGCTAAAATATGACATTTTGAAATTAAAAAAGTTTCACATAAAAGTATTTAAAAATTGATAGTTGTAATAGAGCATTAAAGCTAAAATAATATCAAAAGAAAAACGAGGGAATTTATTTTGGAATCAATCTAAGTAACCCCAGTACTCATTTATTTATGTATTTATTTAAGAAAACAAGTCACTAACACATTATGGAAATCAAATAAAGACTAACCAACTATAGTTGCTACACGCCCCGATCGGACAATGCACTTCCATGGCTAATCAGCATATAATGTTTTTCCGTACAGTTTGTTCTCCACTCAGGCAGCTTGCCAGACATTTCTCAGGTACATATGTAGAGTTTATCTTGTACTTTGTCTACATTAAAATCATTGCAGTTGAAAACGGAAAATTTAACTATAGAGTCTCCCATTATGCCTTTAGCAGTAAAATTAATGCCTTTAGCAGTAAAATTTCAACAAAACTCTTCCTTATCGAATATCTATTCAACAAAACAAATGTGCTTGTCTAATCTAAATTATGTAGGTCTTACAGTCCCGTATATCGCGTGATGAGTACGTGAGTGAGTGTGATAGTCGGTCTTTTCCTATATATAGGCATATATAGATGCATAAATTTAAATTGGTTGGTTCAGTAAAAAGGCTGGTTTCAAAATAGTGGAAATTTCTCTTAAAAATCGATTTTCAAAGCAAATTTTTAAAAACCTACGAATTTTAATAGAAAGTACAGATGATGAAACGTATTTAATATATTTTAAGAATGTATCCATTCTTTTGATTTACACTATTAAACATTAAAGTATCTAGCATTCAAAGATCTAGAAGTAAGAGGAAAATAAAATACATAAATAAGTGAAATGTCAGAGGAGAATCTTATGTACGAGTCTTTGAAATCATGTTTTATGCTCTTTGTGCATAATATATGTGTTTCGCATCTTTTACATTTTTAAAGTGAGAAATCCTGGAAAATTCCAATCAAAAGAAATGACTAGACGAATAAAATTCAAGACATTATTATACACTAATATTCTCACGAAAATAAAATAACATCAACCATCATATACGTGTTTTCCTCAACAGTACTCCATATGCAGCACGGAGTTATAAGCATTCTATGTTGTAATTTAATAATGCAATCCCGTACCTAATGTTTACAGAATGAAATACCTACCTAGTGAATTGAAAATCACATACATTAGTATAACGTAGGAGATAATGCATACATCCAACAACTCTCTCAGCTGACAACGGAGGTGTCAATGCCGAGTCATCTAACGGATCATTAGGTACGGTGTTGAAGATAAAGCACCTTAAAATGAACCTTCCAGGGACCCTAATAGGCTCATCAGTTGGTTAATTACGTTAGAAAAGATTACCGCCAAGAAATCGCCAATCCTGGGCACTGAACCGATTTATCATCAAGAAAATTCGTTTTACTCCTCTCTTTCTCTTTTTAAGATTTTAATTCAGCTTTCTTGCTTTTTTTGTACAGAGGGTGTACGGCTAAGGTAAGGGATAAGACTTTTAATCAAAGTAATTTATCTTACAAGGCGAATACTTACTTTTTTTCTTGCTTTTATCCAAAAAAGGTTATCAGTGTGCTGAATCGGAGAGATAATGAATAGTGTGCAAGTACAATTTGTGAAAATGACTGTGGGGTTATGTTATACATCAGCCATCAATGTTTGTTTTATTAATGGATTTTTTTTCTTGTGAACGCTTATGATAGTGTATCTTTTAAGGAAGCAGAGCTTAGTTTTTACATGTAATGTTTCGAAATGAGAGTCGATTAATATCTTTTTTATACTTTTGATTACAAATAGTAACGCCATAATTTCCTGGGTTTAAAAATGAAGATTGCATTTTCGGAACTTCTCTTTAAGTAATTATTATTCAAATTACAGGATATGTGCCACTTTTTAAAAGCAATTTCGAAATGATTTTTCTTTGCATTTTGATAATGAGCACTGGAGTTCTGTTTTACTACTTTATCTCAGCAAAGGCTTTTTGTTTACACAAAATTTATTTGATTTCAATGTAGTTTTTATTCCACCTTTGTTTTTATGTAATAATAGTGATACTGGATAGATTCAGTTTGTATTTCTTTCGATTAGCCAATATATTTTTTTCTTGAATGTACAATAAAATATTTCTGATGATTTAAAATTTGAAAAAAATTGTTTTCATTAAAATGATTTAATGTCTTTAAAAATTATTTAAATCTTCTTTGACTGTATATCAGCAAAGGATGACTAAATATATATTTCTAAAATTTTTCAAGAACAAATCCTAATTTCATATGTAAGATATTTTTAAAAGTAATTTTTTTTAAAGAATGCAGACATTTTTGCACAAGTTTCGTTTTCTATTTTCTACTTCTAATTTAATTTTTACCGAATAGTAATAAATATATATATAAATATTTGGTGAATATACATTTACATTGCAGCTAATTTAAAACATGTAAGGCATACACATAATATGATAATTAATTTGCATGCGGTTAAATGTATTATCTTGTTTACAAGTATACAACAAAAAATATAAGGCTTTTGTTTTTAATTAAATATTCATATTTTTATCTGATACTTTTAGATAAATTTGAAAACGTAAATAAATCAATAAACACACAGAACACACGTACAGAAAAATTTTCTCAGTGTTGATTTTTTAGCATTGCTTGTAATATTTACGTTATAAGAACCTAAGACCCACACACAACCCGCAAATTCATGCTGGAACACTCCATGTTCCAGGGAGAAGGAGTGGGGTTAGTAATTTTTTTTTGTTATTTTATGACCTCAATGACACGAACATTGAGGTCAGTATGTTTATTACTAGAATAGTATAATATTAAAAAAAAATACTACGCATCTTAACCCATTTGGGAATGGCGTTTCAAAAACGCATATTACTAAATTTTAATTTTTTTCAAACATTCTTGTCTTTATTTTTCAGTTTAACTAAATTTTTAAATTTATTTTTCATATTTTAATTGTTGCTGATAAATAAGTTTTATTTTCAATTAGCAAGATTTCCAAATCTAGATCAAATGATTTTTTTTTCATGTTTTGAAGTAAAAAAAAAAACAGAAACTTGTGTTGTTAATGGCTTAAAGAAATAAGAATGTCTGATCTGCGCAAACCAACATGATCATGTGAGCTGGATCTTAAAAGGATATAATAAATGCTTGAATGTTTTTAGCTACCTGATAAATATACAAAATAATGAAGTAAAATGTTTTGAATATCATTTCAATAATTTTCAGAACTATACTCAACCGTTAACTCATGTGTATAACGCCCATCTATACTTTCAAGTTATGTTTTTGGATTTTTAGAAGTATTCAATGTATTCTGCGCATCTTCTTTATTTTCTACAAATAAACCTGTTATGTATGTATGCAATATTCCTATATCTTAAGTCATTTGTTTGTAGTATTATCTCAGATTTTTGAAAAAAAATTGTATATTTCTAGAACTACAACTCTTTGATTTCTTTTAAATAAGCAGTATTTTTATATGTGTAGCAGTCTAAAATTTTTTTTTGTCCTCGTCAATTTTTTTAATTATTTTTATTTTAAGGCTATCTTTTTTATACCCGGGATATAACGTGCACCAGTTAATTTCCATCTTATTTTTTGTGTTAAAATAGCGTGTTATTTGCCGGATTTTATCGTACTTCGCTTTGATTTAGCGTTCCTTCATCTCATCTGATTTCAGTATGAGTCAGTTCATGAGTCAGTTTTTTCTTGATTCAAAAGTGTTGTCAAAAATTATTAAAATCACTTACATTATTCCATAGCTTTCAATCCAAACTTTTACCAAGCTGATCTGAAAGGAGCATATTATATTTTTTTGAACCGGTACAAAAATATTTAGTAATGAGGAAAGAAGCAAAATGAAAAATTAGACGAGGTAATCAAAAGAAAAAATTTATTTTTTATTGTTTGTTGCTTGATTCTTACAATTTGTCACAACATTTTAATTATTTAGTTTCTATCAATAATAGTTAAGGTAATATAATGTCCAACTATAAATTTGCCTCACACAGAAACAAAAATTACAAAAATTAGTTAAAAAATTACAAATTTTTTACAAAAATTAGTTTCTTCTTATTAATAAATTAATCTTTTACAAAGAAATCCGATAAACAATTATAAGTGCAACATAAAACAAGGAAAAGTAACATACAGCAAAGTTATGGGTAAAAAATGTTATATTCTAAATGGCAATCAAAAATTTCAAATATTTCTAAAGCAGTTTATGTGTATTCTGAGTTTTAGTGAAAAACAAAATGCATCAGAATGTAGGTTATAACGATTACAAACAATATCTATTCGAAAACAAATAAAAGAAATATAGAAATATAAATTTAAATAGAATTCCATGTCTATGTTCCAAAAAAGTCAAATTCAGTATATTTTCTTTCTCCGCATAATCTTGAAATCTATCACATTTAGGTCTCATATATATATATATATATATATATATATACGAAAAAAGATAGGATTCTGTGTTGAGGAAGAAGAAGAATAATGACAAAAAGCATATGGAAGAATCTGCGGAAAAGCGTCATATATGGATCATCAATGATGAATGGTTATTTATGAACAAATATTGAATCAATTACGGTACAGGTAGGTCTTTATGTTTCTTCAGTCATATAGAGAAGGAAACGAGAAGACTTATTTACGTTTGACCTACATTTTGGTAAATAATGTACTAATGTGTCTTAAGACTAAACTGAAAGGTATAGACACATTGTTTACACAATAAGTTTCTGTATGAAGATTGATTTAACTTTTCATGATTAAGTCATATTTTATTTGTTCTATTGGCAGAAAGAAGTGTTCCTTTGATAAATCGAGATACACATACTTAAGGAAAATATTATTATTATATTTATTAGGAAAATATTAGACATACTTGAGTAAAATAGAACAAAGTAAACAAAATAAGTAAAAAAAAAAAAAATTAAATATAATATTTTGTCGTAAAATTTAAAAGAGATAATTTTACATATTGCAAATATTTTTCAACTCTATGTAATATTAAAGATGCTTTTATTACGTTTTTTTGTTCAATTTTAATATATTCTACTATTCTGTTGCTTAGAAAAAAACATAAAAATTGTATAATTTAATATCTCGGGAATAAATATGTTTCTAATTTTTTATAAGAAGTGAATGTTTATGTATCAGTAGCGTAATGTAAGCACACGCAATGATTCCAGGATACTAGGGGAGGGGGGGGGCAAAGCTTATGTTAAATATGGTTTTGCAATTGTTTGTAAGATCCTTGGGCCCCAAATCCTGAATTTGCAGGGGGCCTTAATATCCTTCGTTACGTTTCTGGTATATATATATATATATATATATATATATATATATATATATATATATCAATTTAATGCAGACAAATAGTAACAACTATGAAGCAAATTTTCTTCATGATATAAAAATTAAATTAAAAGAGATGTTATAATTGCTACTATTTATGACAAAAGAGATGGAATAGAATTCAATATTATAAAATTACAATTGGGAAAGTAATGTGCATGTTTCTATATTCATAAATATTATTATTAATTACATACAATGTAATGAAATAAGTTATTGTTTCGAAAAATTAAGAAAACATAAAAAAAAATAAATTATAAACATTTCATTAAATATTGCTAAATTCAAAAATACCCAATAAATTTTATTCATAGTTATTTATAAAAAGAAATTCTAAATTGAAAGGATTAAAATTCCTTAGAATATAAATAGTTTAAATAAATTTATCATTTTTCCTAAATAGATATAGTTACGAAAATATGTAAATTATCGATAAAATTACTTATTCTATTTCTATTCTCGTTTTATTTTATCCTTAGTAAAATTTTAGGAAAATATTTAAATACATTTATACCACCCTAGATTCTGTCAAGTAACGGTAGAATTTATACATATAATTCTTAACTATTATTTCATTTTTATTAATTTCATACTTATGCTATGTGAAGCCATTCAGCCAATGTCATGCCTTGAAATTTTATTTGGGTCCAGAATCTGGCAATGACTTGTTTATTGTACTCACATTTAGCGCAAGCTATGCATTTTGAATCCAATGTTTAGGTAAGTTACCTTTTTCTTTTAATGAGTTTAAATATGATATCCATTATTTTCAATAGGGTTTCTCTCAGTATTATTAACAGAAAGGGGGAAGGTTGGCTGGCGAACACACAAACATGTTCCACTCCACTTTTATGTAAATGATTTTATATGTAAGAACTGTCCTAAGTCAGCAATATTAAAAACACTGCAGAATTAATTTACACATTTTAAAAATTCTATCATTTTTACAATTTCTAATACATTTTTTTTCTAACTTGTTATGTCTGGTTTATACTACAATTTGTTTTTTTTAATTCGGTTTCAATTTTTATAATTATTGATGATGCATCTCTCTATAAGAGAGAATGTTTATACTCTATAAGATAATGTTTATACATATATATATATATATATATATATATATATATATATATATATATAATATATATATAATATATATATATATATATATATATATATATAATATATATATATATATATATATATATATATATATATATATATATATATATATATATATATATATATATATATATATATATATATATATATATATATATATATATATATTCTAGAAATTGGCTTAAAATAAATATTTGAGTAGTCAACTAAAAAAATAAACCGAACAAAATGTGGAAGTGCTGTAAAACTCGTAATGATCCATGTCACTGATACAACGACAAAGAAAGTTGGGGTTAGTTATTCAGTCAAATCTGTTTGAAACATATAGAGACGCATCAGTGTTAGCTAAACATTAAACAATATACATAGGATCAGGGTTAATTTTAATTTTTGATATCAGTAATCTGTAGTTGTATTTGTTAACGTTTTGAGTATTTTTTGAATTAGTTCCTCGAAAGAGGTTTCCTAATCTAAAAGAGATTAATTCTGTTATCATTTTATAACGTTGGAGTGGGTAACAAGTACTTCCTAACTTCCAGTCCAAATTTGCAGGTTTGCCACAGTAATTTACAATGTTATTATTGTAACTTGCGTTATGTTCTATAACACAAACATTATTTAAAATGATTTTTTTAAAATTTAGATATATTGATCAATTTATTCAGCTATGTTAGAAGTATATTGACAACAGACTGGTGGTATAAACATGTATTATAACCGTATTATAGATGCTACCAAACAGAGACCCAATTAATGTTAGCTTCACCTTTGTAAGTACCCACTCCTTCTGTCTTTCCTAACTATTAAAAGAAACAAGCCTGTGAATAGGACTAACGCTATGAAGCGAAATATAAAGGTTTGATACTATTTAAGTAGATGTACTCAAAATATATATTATGTTGCGTTGATTCCGAATCTGATATATAGGATAAATATTTTTAATAGTTAAGAGAATTGGAGAAATGTATAGATGTGTATTGTCTACATATATAGAACATTGATAAAAATATGTCACGTTTCAGTTATTTGAGCAAATAAATGCTTTCAATGTAAATTTCAGTTTAAATATTTGTTGCGAAATGATTAAAACATGGCACATATTTGGACCATAGAAAAGTATTAGATCAGTTGTAACTGTGTACCAAGACTTGAAAATATTGCTGTGTGTAATATTGGCAAATCTATTAATTTTCACTATTCTATATTTTCTTTCTAATGAATTAAATAATTTCTTTCTAATGTAATTAATATAATGGAACAACAGTGAAGTGTAAGTTTTACATTATTTAACCTAAATATTATGCATGCTTGCATTTTTTATATTGTTTTTTTTTACTTTTTAATTAATTGCTTTTGAAACCAGAACCAATGCGTTATTCATGACCTGATTTTGTGGGGAACTGAAATCAACTGAAATAGGTTTTACAACAAAAGTTTTTCTTTAGAGAATATGTAATTTATTATTAATCTGATTAATAGAAAATGTTCATACCATCAGTTTTGTCCTGGTTAGTGTCACTGTAGCAATGACTAGTTCTTTTTCAGAAGCTTATGATACCCATTATTAAAATTCAGAATTGGATTAAAATAGATATTCCACAGACATGATGAAAATACTGAATTTTGGTTCCAATTTTAGGAAATAGAATGTTCAATACAAGAGAATTTTTCAATTAAAATTAATTCGAGGTTTAATAAGATGTGAATAAATACAACTCCGAAAATGGCATGAAATATTATATTAATCAAAAATATGAAATACTACCAATCAGCTCATATGTTATTGAAATTTCTCCGGATATTTATTGATGTTAATGAGGTAAGGCTAATATTATTAAAATTCTTATAGCGAATCTTGAATTTAGAAAATAAAAAAGAAGTATAACTGTTTTTTTGAAGTAAAAAAAGTGTTATTTTAGTGATGTGAACAAAACTCCATAAGATAGGGAATGTTAAACATGATCAAGATACCATTGTCTACTTTTAGCACGCACAGCTGTTGATGAACTGTATATCCTGCCAATAGCTCGTCCAGACAGAACTGGCTATAGTGCTCAGCCCCCAAAATGGTTACTTTTTGAAACAAAATGATGGAAACAAATCAAACAGTTCGAAAATATACTTTATCAGAATAGTTTATATGCTCATATTGCAATGATATGTATTTAGTTAAGTATTAAATCCTGCGTGCTCAGGTATAGAAGGAAAGGAACACCCACAAAATAACCCCACGATCATTCGAATACTATCATAAAAAATACGAGATGAATTTATGGTGTTGACTCTACATTAATGCATGTACGGGCCCATATTTATTTTTAGAATTACAATTTGTTGTTCTAGAGGCTTGCAGATTAGATATTTAGAGCTCATGTCGTACGTTTTGCTGTATCCCATAGCGATGCCGTTTCTTAAATACATCATAACACTAGACATGCTGCAGCTTTGTTTCTGATGAACATGCTTGAAATTGAAAATAATTAATCGTATGGAAAGATCAGCTTGCTCCCATGACATATTTTTTGTTCGAAGATGTTTGAGATACACTTGAATAAACTCATTGTCTTAGTACTAACCAATAATTTATTTCACAGAACTTGTAGAATGCACTTCAAGAGTCAATAAGCATTCTCAATAACATTATCGATAACATAGTCGTATTCTTTTAAATAAATGTTCAAAATTTTTAATTATTTAAAGGTTACCAGACTTATTTTTAAACATCCTGTGTATACTCTTCAAATAATTTTAAGTAGTAATTCACATATAACCAAATTGTGTTCCTAAAGAACCTTTCCAAGTTCTTTCCAAAGAGAAAATTAAAATACACATGAAAAATATTTTGAGTCTTCTTTCCTGTTTTCTGTTTTAATGCATGTGCATTTTTCCTTTTTTTCCCCATGCATGATCCTCGCATGTTTTCTTTTTCTTATTTTCTTTAGTTGCTTTCCTATTTCTTCTGTACAAACTACTTTCAGAAATAACAAATTTAAAATTAGCAAAGCTTTAACGAACACCAAACAAGACTTTCTGATTAATAGCTTAAAATTTGTATTTATGTATATCATGGAATCTGGCAGTATTTTAAAAATCGTTTTCTTTGCTCGGGTTGTGATCTATATTTTTTGGATAAATTTTTGACATAAGTTTTCATTCATAAAAATGAATTCAGAACATATATATCCATTGTAATTTTAAGATTGCATTTAATGTTACAATTATAAGAGGGAAGATTGTGTGGCTAAACACCAAAACAGATTTTAACCACTTAAAACATCCAACAACCTACTATATTTATAGATATTGAAGCAGCAGTTTTGGAATTTTTATATGTGCTAACGTGTCTATGTGACTATGTACAATTAAAGTAAATACAAAGCAACAGTTTACTTAATATTAATTTTTTGATAAATATTCAAGATAGTGATACTCTCTCTATGTCTGATATTATAAAACAAAAGAAAACTCTAAAATAAATTATCCTAAATAGTAAGTGATTTAGAGCTGTAATTATAATTTTTATGAAAATGACAGTAGTCTGTCTTCTTTCATTTAAGAGACTTACACCCTAAAAAAAAACGATTTATCGAACATTTTTTGTAAAATACAACGCTTGAAATCTTTTTGAAGCATGTATGAGCGAACCGTGTAGACAATTATTACACCCGATGCAACAAAAATGTAAATGTTAGAAGCAACTTCCTTTTAAAACTTAATATACATATATTGCGTTTAACATAAAAACACTACCAGAGAGTCAAAGTACTTCACAGTATAGGCTATTTATTGCCACCATCATTCAGCTGACGAAAAACGTATGCATGGCTTTTATTTGGTTGGTTGCATCTCAGGGTAATTACTGGAGAGATTAATCTGTTTAAAGAACTTTATTCAATTATTAACGTGTTGAGTAATCATTATTAAGGACAAAACTAAAATTCATATTTCATCTTCAACATTCATAACAGCCTCTTACAGGTCTTGGCTGCCTCAACCAAGCTCTCCTTCCTGCGTACTCATATTTACCACATAAGGTAGAATTACTATAAATTCAAATGAGGTATTCGTTCCACGGTTTTGTAAGTACTCCCCAAATCCTCAAGATTATATAAAACAATATTTGATATTGCTGCAAATAAAGTAACAATAATAAATAATGATAGAATTTATGTTAATTTCATTTAGATAAAATCTCTTAATTAAAAGTCAGGGTACTTTTCTATCACTTACGCTTTTCTAGTGGACAAAGCACGAGTTAATGAAGAAAAAAATGAAGTCGAGGATATAACCATTAAATGTTTGTTGCAGCCTGAGAGAGTTTAAAAAGGTGTAAATGAGAACTTTGTTTAAAAATCAAAGAAGAAGTGTAGATGCATTTTAACTATAAAACATTTCTTTAATTTTAAATTATTAAAAAAACAATATTTAAACTTGATATCCTCAGTTTCTAATTTTTTTCTCTTCCCCGCAAGACTCATAAGGTTTCAGATACAAAATTGTAAATTATTTTTCAAACTTCAGATTTGTTATTAAATGAGCAAATTCTATTTTGTAGCATGATAAAAGATACGAAATTTCAAAGCTTATGTATACCGAATTATTTAATTTTTAAAAATATGATATAAATATAAGATTTATATTTTTACAGAATAAATATATTATTAAGCTTTAAGATGGTATATAAAAATACAGATAATACTATAATTTGTTTAATGCTATCTTGCAGGTAACATAAGATAAACTAAATAAATGTTTTTGCACTCACATGCAATTCGTTTATATATGCAGATAAAATCAATCTCGCTACTTAATTTAAATTTTACTCATAGAAATTGCAAAAAAATATTAAAATGAATAGAAATAAATGATTTTTGATTAAATTAAAAATATATCAAAATTCACAATTTTTAATTTTGAAAGGCACTAAATTCCAAATAACAGCATTAAATGAAATATTACCAGAATTTTAGTATGTAAAAGTAATGTTTCAAAAATTAAACAATTCCAAAAACCAAAAACCTGCTTTCAAATTTATAATAACCAGCACATCATAATTGTTTTTGTATAAGAAGAATATATGTGTTAAATTTTAACAATTCCACTCAAACACATCCCAAGACCTACACCAACACACATACTTACATATATTTAATGATACATTTAAAAAGAGGTTCTTATAACTTTATTTTTCAGATTTCTTAAACATCTACATCATTTAATCATTACATATATCTTCTAATTATACTTAACATATCAGCTCATACAGTTTCCATAGTATTATAGTATTATGCATTTAAAAAAAGTATCTGCATATTTTTAATTTTAAAACTATTTTCATATGCTTAAAAATGTATTTCTCTTTTAGTCTGCTCCAGCAAATACCTTAAAAATTCTTAAAACATAAAAAGTACTGGAATCCACTTCGACATAAAATTGGACGTATGTACCAAAAATGTCCTAAGAGAGCGTACATCACTGTAGTCTGTCTTCCTCTTTTAGGACTAAACCGTGGATAAAAAGAACGGTATAGTAATCCAAGGGTGAAAGAACAAGCACCTTGTAGACAACAAGAGTGAATAAAATAAAAGCAAAATGAAAAATGTAATATGTTCCGCATTTGCAGTGGGAAATAAAAATTCAAACTCGTTTCTTGAAGACACGAAGACAATAAAAAAGTGAAAAAAAAAGGCAGAAATAAGAAGTGGTTCAGAAACATTTTCTCAATGCGGAAGCTAAGTTCTTTCACTGCGGGGCGACGGAAATCAGAAATTTGCATTATTTTTGTTTCCACTTCTCTTCGTATACGTGAATAGAGCTGATGAAAACACCCCAGTGCTTCAGATCCAGGTTTCTGAGAAGTCAAATAAATATGCCAACATCGTGTCTCGACCTTTTTTTTTATTATTATTATTATTTGTCAGTATTTTATTTTTATTTTACTTTGTCGTTTCTAGAAATTTCGCTCTTCTGACACAAGGCTTACATTGAATGTTTTGAAACAACTGAAAACATGACTTTCTATTTTTTCATACTACCCCAGTGCATTTTCATAATTTTTTTAAAAGAAATATCGTTTGAAATATTGCATTTTCGATCACGTATGTTGAGTATTTCATTTTAATATTCTTCAGCATTTGAGAGGCCTCTTCATCATTGCTGATATATTAAAGCAATCATTTAGATATTAAATTGAATTGAATTGCATTGAACGTATCGGATTTCGTTATTTTGAATATAAGGCAAGTGCTGCATGTGACACCTGAGCAGACAGGCCATGTTCGAAACTTCCACATCACTCCAATGTTAAGACTCAAAAATTTTAATGTTTATCAGCTCCTTTACGTAGTGGGTTGTCAGTGGTATCAGGACACGAAATCATGACGCAGTCTACGATTTGAAAATCACAATCACTCTTTTAACGTGGCCTCAATAGGAAATTGAAAAAATATTTTTATATTAAATAATGGTATTATTTACTTACTTTGTAAGAACCCAACAAGGTTGTTGGTTTTGGGGGGTTCGAGCAAAGATCAACAATAGCAAATTTTAAACATAAGTTTATTTATCTTTTTTACTTAATCAACGAACACAACATAGATTAGGAAATGAACTTAATAAATAACTGTAAGAGCAATCAAAGAGGCTTAATGCAACTAACATACAATTACAGTTTATTTATCTTACTCTTGGAGCACTCTTAATTTCTACGTTTCAATTCTGTAGATGTCTTGCTTAACTATACGACCTCCGGTCATAAATCTTGATCACAATTTCCTCACTTTTAATCTCCAACTATCCAACATCATCGCGTACACAAATGCTAACGTTTAAATATAAGAGCTCATTTGACAAAATCCCGTCTTCTTCAAGAGAGAACCTTTTTAACAGAACTTACTGTTAAAAGAATAATTTTACCCAAGAGGATTAGGGGAAAATCCACCGATAGACCCGTTAGAATTAAAGTATAAAAAATATTTTATTGATATACTTCACTTGTATTCCTAATTCTACAAAACAATTTTAATCTTCTTGTTAACTTTGTTTTTCTTATTAACTCCGTACTTTACAGCTGTTCAAGGGCTACTAGCAACGGACTTCGCAATTTTGAACGGTAAAGTTCGAAGGATCTTAAACTGAACATATGTCACATAAAATTATGAATACCTTTCGGTGTTTCTTATTAAATCTTTAACTTATATTTGTCTTTTGGGAAACAAAAAAGAGTGGCAAATGTTATTCTTTTGTATTTATAGGATTTGCAATGTACAAAAAAATTACTTAATACACTTCGAATTATTCTGTGGAAAACATTCATTAAGAAATGTTATTTCAAAATATCAAATGCCATCTTTACACTCCTGGTTTTATGTCTTAAAATTATTTTCCTTTTATGCTCTTTATGACATTTTGATTATTTGTAATTATTGACTAACTAGAAGTTGATTTCACTGTCAAAATAATATACCACACATACAAATATTTTCTCTTTAGGTTCAAAATATCAAATTCCAACTTTATACACCTGGTATTATATCTTAAAATTGTTTCTCCTTTATACTCTTTATGACATTGCGATGATTTTTAATTATTGACTAACTAGAAGTTGATTTCATTGTCAAAATAATATACCACACATACAAATATTTTCTCTTTAGGTTCTTACGTAAGCAATATGAGGCAGTATTCAAACATTGCTATATTAGTTTTCAAAGACAATTGTAGAGATAAAAATATACTGTACTTTTGTCATTATTTCACAAATTTATTTAGTTATATTTATAACTGGAGAATTGATTATACTCTAATCCAGTGATACTCAACCGGCGACCCATTCTCGCTCCGTTTCACTGACAAATTCAATTATTTAAGAACAATGTATAAAAATTTAGCGAAAAATTCTATCAATCAAGCAATCCTAAATATCGATTTTGCTATCGATGTGGTGCAGGCAGGAATTGAGGGATAACGTTTTTCTTTTGTAGTTGTAACGGTTAATATTAACAAATAACAGTAGAAAAAGTGACTATTTTAAGGGTGAAACTAAATTTTAATTAACTCTCATGCCTTCCAAGCGAAAAATATCTAAAGAATATTTGTTATTTCAAGACGATTGGAATTGTGACTGTTTCGTAAAAAACAAACATGAGTCAACAATTTGTTTAATTTGTTATGAAAATGCTATATTTAAAAAATATATATAATTTTGCTCCTCACTAAAACAGTAAGCATAAATCTTTTAATGTTTCATTTTTATCAGTAACAGAATATTTGGGGGTTGTGGGCTTGGGATCAATCATGAAAGGAAATAAAAATTACCCCATAACAGGGTAAACAAATGCATTTAGCATTTTTTTGTCTGTGATTTGAGTTTGATGAAGTTTAATATAGTTTTAAAATGAAATACAAAACTATTAATATTTTGATCAATGTTTACACTTAAAATATATATGTTCTTAAAATTTCCACCTCCGTTAATCCTCATGTTGTGGCCCGCGAGAAATAGCTGGCATAGGCATGCGGCCCGCGTGAAACAGTTATCATATATATGTAGCCCGATTGAAAAAAAAGTTCAGTACCACTGTTCTAAACCTTTCATTTCATCAGTCTCCTCTAAACTGGACATCACTTAAGTCGGAAAACCATTCATATAAAACTAAAATAGAAACAAAATGGTTTCAGGGTAGTTTTGTTTAATCTAGAATACATATTACGTAACTAATATATTGATTTGAAGTCGCGTTTTTGCAATTACTTCCCAATTTACTTCGTTTTATTTCAAAATACATATTTGTTATGCTATGAAGAGCATTTACCTATATGGGCACTCTGGCTCGTTTTATAGGTTATTTTACTAGAACCTGACTTTTAATGATACAGTCCGGATTAAAAAGGTTATACTGCACTTAAAAACGTGTGCCCAATATTTATTTAAACATTAATTATTTACACCATGCTCTTATGAGTGAGTGAGTGAGAGTTATATTTATATTTCACTATAAAGTTACAAGGGGGATATTTTAATTACGCATATGTAATTTGCTACTGTATATATTATATGATTAAGTTTTATCATTCATAATTTCAGTGATTTATGTAATATATTATAAATGATTATACATATATATGAAACATTTATTTTCAAATAACTGAATTTTAATGTTTTCTCATCTGGCGTTACGTATATACAAAAGACTAACTTGGTCTATTTTTTAAAAAAAATTAATTTCATTGCCAACATTAAATAATTTCGGCAAAATGCATTTGTTAATGAAATGGATCCAAAATAATCCTTGATTTAAATCATTTAACATAGTAAATTGAGGTACTGCCTCATCATATAAATTAAAATTTTAGCATAATAACACATTGAAAAATAAATCATCCGAATTAATCACAACTGCATTAAAAGTTATGTCAGCAAAAAGCACATGTAAAATAAGAATTTTTTTTACAATTTAAGAAAAATTCAAAAATCGGGAAATATTAACAAAAACAGTAGCAGCGTAACAATGATCAATTTCTGCTACATTTTCATTACTTTGCTGGAATTGAAAATAAAACACAAAACTGTAAGTTACCATGAGTAAATTATAATCAAGCAAATATGTGACTTCCTTGTAAATATTTTAGCTTTCGATAATTTTTAATATAGAAAATTAATTACGGGGTACACCATTTAATAAACTTCCATTTTCAAAGTGCCCAGAATGATTTGAATTTAAATATTTATTATATTTGCCAAAACTATTTAACCGTCAAAATGTTCTCACGCTTTTATTTCAGCCATTTGCTCTTTTATCCCTTCAAACACACATATCAAAGCTTAAAACGAGTCTGTCTCAGCCTCTTCGGTTTTAACGCATGGTCGTAAAAGTAAGTTTCGAACCAGCTAAAAGCACTTTAACGCTACATTACGATTTTTCCACTTCTAGCCACTCAATCCTTTCTCAGTTTTGGTACAATCGGCGCCGTTCGATTACTTTTCTTTCCATGCAACCCTCCTCCTCATCTTTCTATTCTCTTTAAAACTACCTTTCATGCTACTCATAAAATGGTTCTTTCGTCAAGAACTACCCGGACTTGCTTTAAACAACTCTCTTAAATCCGTTTTAATCACACCGTGACACATTTAAAAACACCCATGTACTATGAGACGTTAGTCAATTAGTTCCATTCGTTTTCAATCAGGCTCAATTGTTCGTACCAACTGATCCCGCATCGACCCTCATTCTTCAATGACATTCTTTGACGGATTTTCTAGCGTTATACTCACTACAGTTAGTTTTTGTCTCATGCTATAAGTTTTAACGTGAATGCAATAAACATTCAAACTGAGTTGTAGTAATTCTCTCTGTAGGTCGCTCTCTGCTACTGAACTAATTGCAGAAGGAATGTTTGCTTATGTCTCTCAATCGTGTTTAAAATGCAAGTTTTCAAAATATATTGATGTTTGAAAATGATAATTTTAGAAAAGATGAATGAATGGAGAAATATATGCCGATAGTTTTATTGCTTTTTTGTCCCTAATCGATTGGATACGAGTAAAATACTTCTTAAATATCATATGGATTTACATTTTAATAAATTGATGTGCACCTTGAGGATTAGATGATATTTTAAGATGATTATGATCGTTGCGAAAGACTATTCATTATATATATATATATATATATATATATATATATCTTTTTTATAACTTACTGACTATAGAGCAAGAGTTATAATAATTAAGTTATATAATTAACAATATTTTAGTGAATAGTATAAGGTACATTACTATATTGTTATAATGACCAAAAATCAACTTTACTTCAAAGGGACACTTAATATATTCTTAAAAAGCTATAAAACTTATATACTTCAGTAAATATATATGTTATTAATTAGTAATAATTAATTACATCTTCGAAAAAAGTATAAAACATTTTGAATTTATCATTCTAAAATGTGACAAATTTGTATAAGCATGTTTTAAATATCACTATTTTCTTACGTCTAGAATTAAAGAGTACAAAATTAATGATCCATTGAAAAATGTTCGCTTACGTGCACTAGTTAAAAATATTCGCATAACTACGCTACAGCCCATTAAAGTTGCAACACCATTAAAGAAAATTCAAAAAGATATTTATCGTACTTAAACAGTATGGCATGAAGGCAAAATAATTTGATTGACATGCATTTCGGAAATTTGGAAGGATACAGATTGAACTGTACCCTCTGACTGACACCTTTGGCTTCTAAAACGCTACTTACATGGCTAGGCATGGAGTCGAACTGAGCTTGGATGACAGAAAAGGGCAATTAATTCCATGCTGTTACAAGTTACTTCATCAACCGTATTAGCTAGAGAGGGGTCACAGTACAGTCTGTTGGCAACCAATGACCAGATGCTTTTAATCAGATCTTGAGATCGTGCAAGCCAGGGAATACCATTTTTATTAACGAAGTACAGAACACTACGTGCGATATGCGGTCTTGATTCATTTGGTGAGAAGATGGTGTTTGGCAGGCCTTAGATATAGGGCACAAACCCTGAACGTAAGATATCAGAAACGTACCAATCTGCGTTCAAATTAACATCGATCCGAACAATATATGTTTGTACCATGTACATAACGGCTGCCGAAACCATCGAATTCAGTACATCCCAATACCGATATCAAATGCAAGGTGATGAGTGTTCTCATCGGAGCCTCCAGACACAGATACTACACGCAAAAACGGAACTAGTTTGAAAAATCCAAAATGTGCCTCTCCTGTATTCAGCTTTGTCGCTCGGAGCACTAGATTTACACGGTTTTCCAGTGCTGACCTCACAATATGTCACTTCTCCAGGTGTTAGTCATGAGATTAAGTGGAGATCCTGCAAGCCGTTCAAAATGACTCTCAGGAACCCATAAATTCCATATTCGTAAAACAGTGGTTGGATTTCGATCAGTGTGATGGGCGATAATCTAAAATCTTATTAGTCAACAATCTGGCATTTATCGAAATACCACGCTTGCTGGTAAGCATTTCTTCTTTTTTTCAAGGCATAACACGATTTTCGCAGCAAACCTTACAAAGCATTTTCTGAATTAGAAATCCACCGCACAATTTATCATTTATGCAGTGTTTCAGATGTTGTTTTCTCTACTGTGTCAAATAAATGTCCTGATATACTAATCATTTTCATATCTTAACCTCTTCTTCTTTCAATATGATTTTGACTTTTTTTCAGATTATTCCTTCCTAGTGTTACAATTTTATTAACCAGCAGTGTATTTATTTATAAGAATTAAATTGCATTTATATATATATATATATATATATATATATATATATATATATATATATATATATTCTCAAAATACTTTTTAATTAGCTTATCAAATACTATATATATAAAAAAAATCTTTTTAATTAGCTTATAAATAAATTAATAAATTTCTGCAAAATGCACTCAGAATTTTCTAAGAATACTTGTTTAATATACATACTCGGCGAAATACACTGCTGGTCAACAAAATTGCAATACAATGAAGATGGCTCGACACTAACGTTGAGAATTTACATGAAATGAAAGAGACGTAGGTATCTGAATTTCATTAGCATGCAAACTCGATCAAAGCATATAGGAAGTAGATATGGAATTTGAAAATCTAAATCAATGAATAGTTATAAAAAGGTTTTTTTCCTTCAGAAATTGGCATTTAAATGCTGTTTGCTTGAAAAAAAGATCGTGTTGTGACTCGTATAAGAAGGATAAATGATTACCAACACCTGTGGAAAATTCAAAAGCAGAAGGTTTATGGACTATTGAAACTGGGATTTATAGTTCCTCGTTATTGCTACTCACTCTGGTCGTAATTTCAACAACTACCACGTAAAAATGAATTGAAGAGTTCAGAAGGATACTTCTGAATGTCAAGCGGGAACCTACTATCAGGTTAATATTGTAGAATCTGATAACTACATCACGAAGCTTGAGTAAGGAAATGGACTTTTCTGCTTTACGAAAAATATCCCCAAAGTCAGTACGATGACGTATGCAGCACTACGGTCTTCTTAAACAGCTTAACAGCGGCTTTTCTTCTCACTGCATAGGAATGGAAACGCATGGTAACAGTGATGCTCCAACGACAAAACCAAACACAAGAGTGTCCCCAAATTGCCTTTTGTGACTAGTCCTGGTCCTTTATGAAGTATAATGATGTATCCGTGTCTTAAAGCACTAAAGATAAGGTTTGTGACATGCCTTCATTCTATGTCTTTATATGGTTCCTTCGTCATCTGTGTTAAAATGACAGATACTAGACACACGACACGAACACCTCTAGCACATTCAGTTGATAATCTGAACAGCCAGTGTTACATTTCTCAGATCTGAAGGTTGGTGGATGTAAGCTATGGCTTAGATGAACTTAGGTATTAGAGATCTTTCTGCAAATAGCACAAACCCACATATTGCCTGCCGGGTCATTATTTACTTCAATTCAACCTGATCTTTTCATCTCCTCTTCGAAAAGCCACGAGTAATTTCCCCTGATCTAAAAAACTTTCGCTGTGCCTGTCCTTCAAATTGTATAGACGTGACTTTCATTATGTCACCGCAATTCAGCATATTTCTTGTTCAATATGCTTCAGCACAAAGAGATGGCTTCACTTGCTTTCATCACATAACTAGCCAACTATTTGCGGTGTTTTGATGCTGTCCACTACCTTTCAAAGATAATTATATTTCTTTAGGGCACAAATTCAATAAGGGAAATTTCTTAGCGGTCCTAAAATACAGTGAGCATGAATTTTTGAGGCAAAGTTTACATGTGAGTGTATATAAAAAAGATAAAAAGTTAGAGACACTAATAAACTAATAAATAGGTTATCTTTCATTTTTAAAATCTTCAAGGACTTAACAACTAGCAATGGAATAATTTTCAAAACAAAAAAATATTTTTAGTCAAATACTTTCGATGAGATTTAATTTAAAAAGAAATAATTTTAAAAATTTCAGAATCATGAAAATAATTTTTGTGTTTTTTTAAATTTAAACAAATTAGTATTTCAACTTATAAAGCCCAGTAGGTGAGTGGCAGTGTATCGTGCTTACACACCATAGGTCTGGGATTCAAATCGCAGGCAGGACAATGTCGATTCAGCCTTTCATCTTTTCAGTGGGTCGATGAATGAGTACCAAGCTTGCTTGAGAACTGAACGCTGGGGGTTTCGCGTCAGACTAACAAATTGACCGAAACCTCAGCATCAGTACCCCTGCACCCAAGAAAATGAAAGCTGAGATAGGCTAAGTAGGCCTTGGCCCTCGTGGTCCATTGCGCCACTGAGTTCAGTTCAGTATTTCAAATTATACTTTACAACACATTACATAATTGCACGATATAATTTATGTTACATAACCTTTACATTGCATACTTTATATTGTTTACTACCTACATTGCAGATTTTTTTGTATTATACTTATATTTCATAATATTTGCAGAGTTGTACTTTTGAATTTCATATTCACTTAAAAATATTACACGGAGCAACGATGTTGATATTTTAAGAAATTTAACCTATGTATAGTAATAATATAAATAGTAGATAGTAATGATTACAAATACTAGTTTTAAAATTGAATTTTTGTTAAACTCATGTGGCTTTTATTTTCTTAAATTTCTAATCAAATTGTTGTCAAAAACAAACTCCCAATCTAAGAAATTAATAAATTATTTTTTTTCTTAAAATAAAAAAAGAGTCGTTGCTGAAATATATCTAAAAATCCAGCCATTTATACTCCTGTTCTTAATATAGGTCCACATTCACGTTTTCAATTTTCATAATAAGCGTAAATCGATACTCTTTCTGTGTTTCAGATGATATTGATAAAAAAGAGAACTTAAGTAATTCACCAACAATGTACAAGGTGTGGCTATTAAATAACGAAACTGATGCTATAAAACATTTTATTTTGATATGCATACTTATTATTACACTCAATATACCCCAGTGCTCAAACATTCAATATTTGCCACCCAATTTTCAATCAATTTTCATCGCGACCATCTTCTACTGTAAAAATTTTATTAAACATAATAAAAAAAATACTTTGATGCTATAAATACAATACTACTTTTATTAAAGAAACCATTCAAATTATCAAGATAAATATTAAATGTTACAACTGTTACGCTCAAGGCAGGCACTAGTAATTGTTAAACTTGTGTTTAATATCTTTATAAACAAATTATAAAAAACATTGCTTATTACTGATACATTTATAACAATATTATATCAGTGTAAATGCGTATTTAATTTTTCCTTTGTCAGAATATATTTTACTTAGCACCCTTTCTGTAAATTAATACTTATTTTATTATTTTTTTTTTACCTTTCAATATACTCGCACCCCCAAATAGTATTACTCACCCCCTTGGGGGAGCGTGCCATATAGTTTGAGAAACTCTGATATACATCTCTCCTTTATCCCTACAACGCTTCCTGCGAATTTACCCTTATTTGAAACAGTGCTGAAAGTCGTGCGTCGGTTACTATAGGACGCGTGTCGCTTTCTCTTTTACAGCTTCATCTTACTCAAATTTTGTTCTTTTTAACCCAAATTTCGCCTTAAAATACGTATAGAGATTTCGTGGACCAAAATATGTTGAGACAATGGATGTGGTAACACTAGAATGCTGTACTTTGCAAGAAACATCTTGACAGGCAACGCTGAATGAACAGGCACATTGCCTTGTTAGAGAACTCCTAACTTGTCCATCTTCAATTAAAGTAATTTCTTCCTTGTTTTTCCACGTAGTTTGAAAAGATCATGAAAATAGTAATGTTAATAAAAAGTTTGAAGTTCAGAATACCATAGATATCGGTAAAAATAAATATTGCTCGGAATTTTGACTTACCCATTCCAATATGTTTGGCTTTCGGTGAAGATGAGCTCTTCCAGTGTGCAGATTGGCAATTATATTCACCATGATAAACAAAAAACAAAGTTCTTCACACGTTATTATCATTTTCAATAAGTTTGGACCTGTAACAATGACATTCAAAGTGTCAAAGCAAACAATTTTGCGAGATTCTTGTTGTTCAAATGTGAGATTTGTGGGAGTCATTTTGGCACACATTTTCTGCGTACCAAAATTATTATAGAAAATTACCTTAACGGATTCCTAGTTCATTCCCCCAGACTCAACAAACGCACAAATATACTTAACCGATTCTCAGATAAAACCATGTTACAGATTTTTCCGACACTATAATCCATTTTGACGAGAAGGATGGTTAGGGCTTGAATTATATTCATTTTTAGCCAGCTGTAATTTAAACCACCTAAAATCAAGTGCACGCAATAAACCTGCATTGTCATACATTTCTTTTAATGAACTGTAAGTTTCAGTAGTGTTTTTTAAGTTCCGTGTGTAATTTTACAACACACACACAATTCGTTGTTCTATTTATACACTTGTCATTTTCCCGGTGAATCAAAAATACAATTCTAACGTGAACGAAGACCACGGCTATATGGATTTATTTACAGAAACAAGAGGCATTGCATTCAAAAGAGAAGTCTTCACACTGGTCGTTGGCATTTAGCGTATGTTACTTTTTCTGTAGCAGAGTCAATCTCATTATTTAATAGCCACATCATGTATTTGAATGCTTTTGGGGAATATGAGCATCAGCAAAAAACCTTAGCAAAATATTCTCCAAGTTTCTTAAACATTTTTGGAGCCTATATGAGTATGGACTCATAAGACACAGACAATTAGTTTTATATGTAGGATATATTTTTTATTTTAAAATTTTGATTCGTATTAAGTACAACTTAAGAATATAACCGCAATACCTCAAATGTGAAATGATATATTTTCTATACCCGAGTTATAAAAAAATCTGAAACACAATGAAATATTCAAAAATCATCTTTTCATAATTTTTGATAAAAAAAATGCTTTGTGTTCTGGGCTTAAACCAGGCATGAATTATTATAAACCATCGATGGAAAAATTCCTAATTCTTCAAAGAATAGCTGTAATTATTTCAATGACAATAACAAGAAAATGTTTTTATTGATTTAATAAAGGAAAGAAATATGGCCAAGTTTGTGTTACAAATTTTTCATTTTCGGCATCGAATTTCGTCTTTTTTACATTCATACTCTCAGAATCTTTTAATGTAATTTCTAACAAAAACTTGTGATCTTCCTGGTATTTTCAATTCGTAAGGTTTGAATTCCTTTTATTTATTATGAATTTCGGATATCCTTCCGAAACATTTTATGAGACTAAAATTTAATTTTCTTTTTGTGCATATTTTGTTTTAGCTTTTTCAGATGTACTTTTCTAGTTCACATATTAGAAAAGCGTGTTTTTTTTTTCATTTATTCTAATATATTACCATTTTTCGAACATTAAAGTGACAAAATATGTCAAGTAAATTTTATTTTATTCCTTTTAGATTGACTTCAAATACTTAAATTTTTAAATAACCTTAATTTTTTTTAATAATATGTTTATTAACTTCCACAGTTTTCATAACGTAAGAGGTTTAAAAAATTTGTAAAAATATTTCATTTCACGTAAAAGAAATGGTTTATTTCGTAAATTCAGCTACGATGTTTAAAATTTGACTAAAGAAAAAAAAAGTCATATTTATTTAAAATTATATTCTCTCTTGGTTGAGTTTACTTCAATTATTTTTCTTTATATTTTTATTGTATGCTGCGTGTATCTTTCTCTCTATATATCTAACGTTTGAAACGTAAATTATGATTAATTTAAGTCGTTTTAATTTATTTTCCATCAATATATTCTGATAAAATTTGTTGGTTTTGACGTAATTCGAAATTTAGTTTAACGTTCTAAGAATTCATTCACTCAAGATTTTAAAATGATTTAAAATAATTCCTGACATTCATTAAAGTTATATTTATTAAAAAAGTAATTATGTATCATCATTTAAATTATCTGTATTATTTGAAAAAAAAAAGAATCAAACATTTTCCATTTTTGATCTGAATATATTCTTTTTTAAAGGATGCTTAACACACTATATGAAAAAAAAATTAATACACCAAGAAGACCCTTTCCTGATGAAATTTCGTTTGCTAAGAGATCTGGGCTGAACATTGAAAATGATTAAAATCCGCTGCCCAAAAAATGAATAGCCGGTTTTCCAGCGTATCGAAACTGCATATTCAGCAGGAGTATATAAGGAGTGATTATCAATCTGAGAGTCAAATTTTCTGTAGTATTTAGACTGCGATATCTTCGGTTGTAGAAATGCCTCCTAGAAGGATCCGTACGCATTATGAGCAGATGTCGGAGTTATAAAGATGTCGTTCCATCAGCTATGAGACAATGTTGGCAAAAGTAGGTCAGCAACGGCAAAAGTGCAGTGGTCTACTTGAGCCACGACTGAAGACACAGTGACTGTCAGAGCAGTTGTCACAGCCCCGGATTCATCGTTATCAACTACCCACCGTGTGTTACCCGTATATATATTTACAACATGATATTTCACGGATGACTGCCAGAGTGAAATTCACGCAAATGAAATCATTATAGCACCTAACCTACAATGTTGGTTCACCGGTAAGTTCAAATGTAATGCTGGGCATTGAAATGCGTTGACTGGAGACGTATAGCTTATAGTGACGAGTCTCTTTTCCAACTTCCAACTGTGTCTTGATGACAAACGCAATCGAGTCTGCATTTGTCTAGAGCAGAGTAGGAGTTCTTGCCTCCACTATTGCCTGCCAAACAGATGAACAACAAGTCGTTATGGTCTTAAGTCTCATATATTTTGATAGACTAGATTTTTTGGTAGGCATTTCTGGCAAACTGACAGCAAAGAAGTAAGCCTGCGCCGTCCTACGCCCGGTTGTGTTACCGTTTCTTTTGTGACACTCAGGACGTACTTTTCAACACTATGATTACTGACCACACATGGTGCATGCTCTATAAATTGCCTTCAAGCTTTCTCTGCACTTCCTTGAACTGCTAGATTTACTTATCTCTCACACATAGCGAACATTTTGGGTCATTATTGGAAAGTAATTACCATCCTCGAATCATGACTATTAAGCCCAAATGTTGGAGACAATTTGGCTTGAAATATATTGCTGAACTCCTTCAGACACTTTATCAGTCTATGCCAGTTTGGTTGACAGCTTACATCCAGGTCAGTGGTGAACAAACTTACTAATGACCTCCGCCCTTTATAACGGTCAAACTTTGAAATAACCGTTCAGTTGTTCAAAAATCTAATCGCTTGTTTTTTCATGTATGTTCTTCACAACCACCATTTTTATCGCAATAGGACAAATCCTTCTCAGTGTGCCGTTTATTTTTGCTATAGAGTTTATTTACGTTTATCTCTATTTCTGTCTGTCAATCTCTCTCTCTCTCTCACTATATATATATATCAGAGGGGGGTCTAGAGAGTTACACTCTTAAAAACTAATCGAACAATAAATAAAAAGAGAGCGAACACTTTACTACCTCGTAGAGATTTTAGGATGAATAGGACTATTTAATGTAGAGCGCACTGACGTAGATAGAGGAATAATTGAGAAGAATGGCTGGTGAATCTTTGCTGTGAGTATGTCTTTTATTTTATCTGATTGGGTGCTAAGCGGCCTCTATGTTGGAATAGTTATCATGAAGAATTCTTAAGAACTGGTATCTGATTGATTGATTGAATATTAACGTCGCACTGTTCAGCTACACGAGGGCTTTTGGCGACGGACCACGTAATTTTGAACCATGGTCAAATGACGTGGACGACACCTGAGCTGGCACCCCCTCTCCTAACTACCACACCACACCAACGGGAGGACGTTTCAGCTCTTGACAGATTTAACGTGCATCGCTGCCCTACACGGCGGGTCTTTCGTCATACTGGGCTCAAACTCGTGACAAGGCAAGCTCCGATCCGATACCTATACCACTCGGCTACCGCGGCCTACTGATATTTGAAGAAGACGGCTTCCTTCATTTACCAGCAAACATGAAGCTTGGCATATATATATATACTTAAGTTAAGAAAGAAATATTGACGATGTTAATTTAAGAATATCAGATTTTGAGACAAAAGAAATTTTATAAATGTTGCTGAGTCCATATTATCAAGAAACTGTGAATAGAAGAATTTTCTGAAACAACGCTGTGAAGCACTAAAAGAAGAATAGAAATATAGCATTCTTATGAAATTTAGAACTGAACAAGTTACTTTGAGAATAACTTTAACATACATTTAAAAAATAGGTAAATTAATCTAGAAATCCTTATTTACTTTCAAACTCTACACATTCACATTTGAATAGAGATTTCAAAGATGACTAAAATGAAAACATATCTTGAACGTCTCATCAAACTAAATACATGCATATAAATTGCACAATAATTAATAGTAGTCTTTTCAAAGTAAAAACTGTTACATTAACATACATAATTATTTGAATCAGCAGTTTTAAACTAAACCATATAAATTAAAGGATAATATATTTCAAATAACTTATGAAAGGTATAATTTTCACCTTTTTTATTTGTATATCAGAAAATGTTTGAAAGTTTAAAGTACTCTTCCAGCTATTACCATTTTAAGCTCAATTTAAATTCAATGTATTGGTTAAAAATCATTTTGTTGTTTGTCTTTGGTATTTTTTGCATTTCAAACCATGTCTTTATATTGTTTTTATTAAAAAATATGATTTTAAAAAGAATATATATATATATATATATATATATATATATATAATTTTTTTAACTAATATAAATATAAATATAGATGCTAAGAGAGAGAACTCTCTTTTAAATTAGTTCTAAATGATCTTAAACCAAATGAATGAAAGAAAACACAAAGACTGTGAGATATAGGAAATAATTAGAGCTTAAGATGTAGAAAAAATGTGTAGGAAGAGTTATAAATATTTTCTTTTTTTGTTCAAGAAACCTTCGTTTCAATGCTTTAAGTCCTCTGTTTTTGATCAAAAGAGAAAGAAATTGGCTACGAAAATGCTTTCATGAGGGTGAAAATAATGACAGGTGCCACATCCGTAGGAAGCTCTCTCATTTCCCTCGTCTGGAATATATTGTAAACTAGAAACCCATTGACATACGGAAGTCAATTATGATTATAGGAAAGCTACTAGTGGCACTGAATGTCAAATACGAGGTAATTAATTTAAAAAAAGAGAAGATATAAGTTACATTAATTGAAATTCTAGTGTTAAATTGGTAAATTTCAATAAACATGTGGATTGAAAAAACTAAAGAAGATTATTTTTTTCTATGGAAGAACGCCAATGAAAGATGTTCGTACTTGTAACGGAAAAACACTTGTATGTTAAAATATAGTTCTTTAAGACTACACAGTACCCTTTTTTTAAAAAAAAATTTGGAGTCAGTTACAGTGTAAAAAAATGATGTTTTATATTTAGATTATATTATTAAGCTGATTCTGTAAGCAAAAGTCAGTTTGACCAGCCATTATTTTACAATTTAAAAAAATTAGGAATTTTTGAAGTTCTTATAAAATACTCAAATTCTTATAAAATACTCAATTTTTAAATTGTTTTAGTAATTTTAAGTTATTTATGATTCTTAGATTATTACAAACAATATTTAGTATGGATTTGAAAATCAATTCCCTTGTTGATCTTTAATAATTATTTTTCTAGAAAAACCTGGAAAAAAACACGAAAATTTTTAAAATATCAACTTTAGCATTTTTTTAGAAAAATAACTAGAGTTCTCATTCCTAAATCCATACTAATTTTTATAGAACATACATTCGGCAGTATATACAAAAAAATTTAAGGCTCTATCTTGAAAAGAAAAAAAGCCTTATAGGGATTAGAAAACACTTATACCTTCAAAATAAAAAGTCTGAGAAAAACGCGTTTAAAGTTTGTAAAGTCATAAAACAAAAACTTATAATGCCCGTAAAACTCAAATTTTTAAATATGTTATTTCGCAATGTATGTTCTACATTAAAACACTATTTTTATTAAATATGACTGAAAATTATATTTTTAATTCAAAATATATTTTTGCATAATATTGATAGCATTTGTTAAGATGTCAGTTTATTCAGCTTTATCATAACCTAATATTTCGCAAAAGTTTTGAAACACGAAGCATTTATGTACAAAATAATAATGATGCTAACTTAAGCTAAAATTAGTCAGGTTTGCTCATAAAATTTAATTTTTTTCAGTTTTAAATTGGGGCAGTTTAGGAAATTTTATCTCTTGTCGTACGACTTTAAAATACTAAAATATTGTACTACAATATGTTTAGTATAATGTAGTTTGGTATACATCAAGGAAATATTCAGTTATATCTGCAGCATTTGAATTCAGAATACTTGTATTCGGAAGTCTAATTGTAGAATCAGCTGAATACTGATTTCTAGATACATCATTTTCAGTAGTGTTCCATCTCTTCGAAATATTGTTTCTCACAGAAGCCCAGAACGCATTTGCCATGGCATTTTCTCTACAGTAAACAATTAATGATAAAACTTTTAAGTTGTATAAACTATTTTTAAAGCAAAAATTGGCCATGAAATTAATCTTTATTAATTAATTATGAGAACTCAAAAACTCAATACATAATCAAGAAGAAATGATTTTAGTAATGAAAATTGGAATTAATAACCATTTTAAACTAAAATCTCAAAAATATTTTTAATTAATTTAACTTAAGTGTGAAAAACACTTTAAAATGAAACCGAAACCAAAACCATAGCTCATAAAACTTCAAATATCTTAAAAACTAATTTGCTAACAAATCTGAAATTTCGTGGCAAGCATGTCAATTATATGGGCCACCAAAACATGGAAAAAAATGTTCGGTAAAAATGAAATTTTTAGGGTACTGTGTAGCCTTAAAGGGACCTTCTTTTATTGAAGTTAAAAAATAAATTCAAAGTTGAATGTATTTTGAAGTTATACATATTTGATAAAAATGAATAGTAATAATGTTGCTTCAAAAGAAAAAGAAAATGGCCACGCATAATATTTGTCCTTGAATTGCTAAAATTTCCCATTTCCATTAACCTCAATTCCTTGTCGTATTCTAATTATTTGTTTTACTTAACATTATTTGTTTTTTCGCAGAAATTCTTGTCTGATGGGCCAGATTAAGTGTGTACATTGCTTGCGACAAATCTGAAGTAAACTCCTTAAGGTGTTTTAAGTCTGATTGCTGGTGTGAGAACATAAATTGTCATGTTGAACTGACACATGACGTAAACATTCCCCGTTGGCATTTATAAGTGCATATACTTGATCGTATAGCACTAATCATTGCAATAAATGCTCATACCACTTCTGGTGAATATAAGTAAAATAAGTATTTAGTTTTATGCGTAAAAGCCATTGTTTTAAATTAAGTTGAATGCGTGTTTGAAAACTTTCGTTAGTACAGTGATATAATTTTAAATAGAATATGTAATGCGGTACAATTTCATCAATGACATGGGCGATTAAGCTGCATATATTTATTTTAAGAGATTTACACCGAACACATGTCTTCACAAATGCAAAAACATCCGTACAATACCATGACATAAAAAATAAATAACCTGAATTAACCATTAGCTTCGCAATTTTTTAATTTCTATAAAAATATTATATCTGCTAGTTCTCAAGTAATAATTAAAGGGAAACATATGAAAAAAATTAAGCAGTTTTAAATTCAATTTCAGTCATTTTTTTGTTTGTTGCAGAAGTGCAACTTTGCACAATGCTGCTGTAAGTTACAAAACTTTTTTCATATGAGGATTTTATTATTCATCATAAAATGTTTAAATTCCTTACCTGGTAATTTATTTCGTCAATAAACAAGAGGAAACATAAACCATAATGGATAATTTTTATAGCAAAAACACAGAACTTGAGGCATCAGAGAAAAAATGTACTTCCATCTAGTGACAAAATTAGCATGTATTTCGTTGCAGTAATCTTTTTTTTCTTAGATAAGTGATTTGTAGTTAATTAAAAAAATATATTGTGTCTGTTAAATTAAAATAAATCATATGCTGCAAAAATGCAACTGTGCGAAGTTAAGGGTTAACTTAGAAATGTGTTGGCAAGCTCTTATTATTTTTGTTATTTTCTAAATGTAAGTTCAATACACAAATGATAAAATTTCTCAGTAATTGGGAACATGATAAATGTATGTAACATCTAATTACATGCTACACAAATATCGTAAAATACGTGGTTAAATTTTTAATGGATTGTAATAAGTTGCATATAATTTACTTACCAAATACACACACATACATTCCTGACCACTCAAAATACAACACCAAAAAGGACCAGATATATCACAACGAAATTAATTAGACAGAAAATTGTTGTTCAATAATTAAATGATTAACATTACAGCTTCTTGTGCCTTGTGGATGATGACAAAATCAATAGTTACAGTAGCAGCCATTGTTGACTATAAACACTGCCACAAGCCTGGTCATCAAATCAAATGCCTTTGAGTGTATCCTTGGAGTGCAGCACTCCATGCATATTGCCAAAGTTGATCTGGTGTAGCAGCTGGTGGTGTATCCCGGTACAGTCATTGTGCAAGAATGGGCCTTACGTTTTCGATTGACGATAGATCGGGAGAACAAACGTGCCAAGGAAACAATTCAACCGGATTGGTAAAGAGCTCTTGAACATTGCAAGCAACATGCTGTCACTTATTATTCTTTTGGAATAAGGCTGACGGCAAGCTTATAATGTATGGCAGGACCATGCGCCCCAACACTTTAGATATATAGCTCTCAATGTTCAGAGTAGCGGAAAGGCATACTAGAAGAGTGCGGCAGTAAAATCCAATACAAGTCCAAACCATGATACCCGGTGCAGGATCAGTGTAGTGATGCAAAACGCAACAGTTCAGAACTCTTTCACCACAGTGTATCTTAACTCGAATCCAACCATAGTGTTGTTGCAGTCAGAAACGGGATTCATTGGTAAACATAATATCGCTCCAATTCATTGTCCACGTCCACCGTTCATCACACCAATGGCGGCATAATCGCCTGTGGTTACCAATCAAGAACATTCTACTCTGCTTCAAACAGCGTTGAATAATAGTATGAGCGTAACAGAGTGAATTAATTGTGCTATGGTTCATGATGCATCTGGGGGATCCATCACTGACAGGCGCACAATCCACCTTCAATTACGGGAAGTGATGCAACGATTTGGGTACGATCGGCCTTGTCGGTTCGTTGTTTCCGCTTGCTTCCGTATCACAGTTTCTTGGTATCATTCAACCTGTTGACCTATTTCTCTAAAGAATAATCCGCAATCTATATAGGCTACTAACGTAGAATTCACAAACTTCTGCGATATTTCTTGCAAAATTTTCTCCAATTGTCAGACCAGGTCATCAACATTCCCAGGTAGATGCAGTCGCCTTCGCATAATTTCCCAAATATGCACTACTGGAGAGAGAGTTGGTGATCTGGGTGGCCAAAGAAGTGCTTGACAAGCTGTAAGACAGTTCATAACAACACGTGCCGTATCTTGTCTAGCATTATCTTTGTGAAAAATAAGGCCAAGTTACTGCATAAGGAAACGGTAGCAAAAAAGTTCTCAGAATGTGTTCGATGTACAGCCAGGCTGTAATTGTGGCTCTAATGAAGACCAAATTGTCCATCTATCAAAAGAAATCGCACCCCAGACCCTAACTCTTGGTTGAGAGCCTGTGTGGCATACAATAATGAAAGCAGGATTGACACGCTGATATGGGAGTCTCCTGACACGTCTTCGATGATCGTCAGGACACAGTTGGAAGCAAGATTCGTCCCGAAACACTATACGTCCAAATTCCTCATGATTTCAACCTGATAGAGTTAAGCATCACTGTAAAGTGGCTTGACACAGTACAGGCGAGAGTAGCAGGTGGTATAGTGGTTAGTACGAGCTTAATGTTAGCTCTATCAGCTGTCTGGGAAAGGTCACGGTGGACACTTGCGTGCGAGTTGGACGTCTGATGATTATTAACGAAGAGTAAGGCGCTGTGACAGCATATCTGATAATCAATCTGTCATCACAATCTGCTGTGGCCTTAGGTCCCGACCGCTACCATCATGACGCTGAAATCTGTCATTGCTCATCCATTCTTGTCAGCATCTTCTAATGGCTAAATCTCTTTCACCCATATGACCAGCGATTCTACAATTTTCTCAACCTGTCTCTTTCATTCCAATAATACAACCTCTTTCAATTCTGACAGCAGCTCGCAATGAGCTCGAATACTATGGTGAGGCATTTTTTCAGCCGTTTATGGGGATGGCGGATCTTCACAATGTCAAACTTTGGTCGAAATTACGATTTTGGATTTCTATACTAATAATATATTCCTTATATTTTATAGAATAATTCTGTCAAAGAATTTTGTCATTTTAATTAATAATTTCTGAATTATTATTTTTAATTTTACTCAAATAAATGTTTAAAATGCACTTTTCTTAGTTCGTAAATTTCCCTTTTCATTGTTATGTAGAATGCTCATTGCGTTTCAAATTAAGTCACATCTCTTTGAAATTTTCACAACTTATGAAAGATGGAGTAATTCAAAATTAGTGCATTAGTTTTCTTAAAAAGTTAACGAATCATATTTTATGTTGTTTTGAATACCTTGAATGCGTGAGAATTGGTGAAATACTTCATACAGTGTAGAAAATGTATCTTTAAAGACAATAAAACAGTACACTAATATAAAAGGCCGGTTCTTCAAAGTAACAATTAATTTATTTTGAATTAACATTTTTAAATAAAGAACGTTTAAAAATTTCAAGGGTATTTACTTATCTGGAATGAGAGAGGAGAGGGCGACGAAGGGTGACCTCGGGTAGCTAGTGCGCTTCCCGCCTGGAAGGTTTTTTAAAAATGTTAATTTAAAATAAATTAAGACGTAAGAGGGAGTAAGAAAGCCCGATGTAACGAGAATTCGCGCACCAACCCTTATAAATTTCCCAGGCGACCGCACCACTCGGAAAATCATCCGCTTCAAAGTTCTGGCGGTAAATTTGTCAATTCCGATTGGCCAACATGCTGTGCAAGGATACAGCTTCGCCCGCAATAGAGTCCGTTGACCTGAGGCACCCCCAAATTCCTTAGAAATCCGTTTCCTGTAAACAGGGCAAATGTAAAAACTGCAATTATAACTTTGGGGACTGGCGACCTCCCATCACTCCTCCCCTCCTTCAAATTAAAAGCACACAAAAAAACATGTAATCAATGCTAGAAGAGGGTTCATTGTTCATTTATTTTTATGGCCAAGAAGGCTGAGGCTCGTCCGTGATGCCTGTAGAGTCCAACGTCCTTGATAAGACAATAATGCTCTGGCTGTTTGTTTTCCGGCCACACCGCCAAAGAAGTCTGCGGCTCGTCCGTGATGCTGGCTGTTGGTTTTCCGGCCACACCGCCAAAGAAGTCTGCGGCTCGTCCGTGATGCTGGCTTTTGGTTTTCCGGCGGTTCCACATCTCCAACGAAGTCTGCTAAACTGCAAAATAAAAACTTTGTCTCCCAGGGAAATCATATTAGTCATGAAGACCCAATTGTTTTGTAAAATAAAAAAAAAACCTGGCCCTTTGTGACCGCCGTCGTAGACTCCAAGCACCAACCTTCCACTCCTCTCACCTCTCATAACATAAAATTAGAATTTAAAAAAATTATATGCAATTTCCAAAGTTCCTACCCAATTCCGTGAGGGAAAAACAAATAAACTATCAACAACTACAATTACGTTCATGTACGAAGAGGAAAAAAAAATCACTGAATGGATCACCCAAACAATTTACAAAAACATCAAACTCAGAATGACAAATAGAAATAATTAATAATCACAAAGAAACATGTGCCACTAAATAATAAAAAAATGAGACGAGTAACACATAATAAATTCAAAAATTGCATATATTACAGCTTCTCTACACACAATAACCACATATATGCGCATCGAACAAAATACTTTGTGATAAGAAATAAGTACTAGTGAAAACATGTATAATCAATACAAATATGGCACCCAGAAACAGACACCTCATAATCGTTTAACATCGAAATCCTGACACGACTAATGTGAAGTGAATGTCCCAGACCACCCAAAAAAAATTACTAGCAGAACTCTTTACATACTCAAAACATAAAAAATTGCAATGGTTCACTAAGAGCATTGATAACAATATTTCATGAAAATAATTAAGTAAAAATAAAAATTTAGAAATTTAAACGATGGGTGTGCATAGGTGGAAAAAAATTTATAACTTTCGAGAATGCTTAATAGCCTAAGAAATTAAAAAAAATTCACTGCAAGCATTGGTTACAAATGAAAGTTTTAAAAAAAAATAATGTAATTAATTCAGATTTGCAAATTATGATTCTATAAATTAACGAGTCGTATAAACGGTAAAAAAATTCATAACCTGTAAGAATGCTGAGTAGCCTAGGGAATTTAAAAATTCACTACAAGCATTGGTTACAATTTGAAATTAAGAAAAAAAATTAATATAATTAAATTTAGAATTGCAAACTATGAGTGTGCATTTGATCAGGATGCATCCACAATGTTTACAAAGGCAAAAAAAAGAAAACAAAACATCCCATTTCCTGCGATAGGACGATTGCCGGCAACCGCCAACACAAGAAACAGAATGCAGAATTAAGACTAAAAAACAATGCAAATCCGATTATATAAGAAAATTTAAATTGATTAATACTAAACAAAAAAACTTAGAGAGAGAGAAAAAAAATTTCTTCTACATTCAATACATTCGAATTCCCATTTGAGAAATGAATTCCAGAAATCCCAAATGCAGTTGAAAATTTCAGAAAAAAAAATTAAAAACATAAAATTGATAATGCAACCCATGACATATGAGGCGACACATACAGAGTAAAGTAATTTAACTAAAAGAAAATTATTGCAAGTGCTATACATAATTAAACATAAATTCCAAGAAAAAAAATATCGCTTAACTAATCAACATAACTTTTTAACATTCTATGTAATACAATGTATCAATTCTAGATAATAAAAAAACTCAAAATGTTTAACTATACGCACAACAAATATACAAACACGAAAAAAAACAAGATCCTCGATTTACAACAATACCACTAACTCAATTCATCGAAAATCATCGAATTAATAACTCAAATATCATTCTATAACACTAGTAACCGTAAAATGATTCCTCAATCAATCAAAATTGCCTTTACGTCAGATCGTTCACATCTTATACCTCAATAACACTAACTAAACTTATCTGCAACTTCCAAATAATTAATCGACTTCTGCCGAATACCAATAACTAAAACCATCTATGCTCATCGGCTTATTTACAAAAAATCTCACATAATCCTCAACTCGAACTTTCCTAGATTCATCTCAAAACATTCTTAATTGTACCACACAATCATTAATTCAATTTATCTATGTTTATCAACTTATTTACTCGGGACCGTACCAAATCCTTAACTCAAATTATCTTCTCTACATCAAAACAACTTTCCCAAATATACCTATAACTATTTCAACTCAATGTTCTTTTGCCCAAAATCCATAACTCAAAATAACCTTCTCTACATCAAACAATTTTCTCAAATAAAACATACAATTTTCTTTTCAACTCAATTTTACATTTCCATATAAAACACGTACGAGATTTACACGTACTTTGAACGCAAACTTATCTATCTCCATTAAAAAAAAACTTTCCCAATTATTCAACAAATTCATCAAATTAAAAAATTATCTAACTCCTTTGAATAACTTCTTTAAATATTCCACGAAATCCCTAACTCAAACTTATCAAACTCCTTCAACAATTAGTAAAACAAAAAATTTACACCCGATCTTCATTATTTTCACAAACCAAAAAAAAATTATCGAACTCAAATCTAAAACAGCAATACCAGATACCGCGAAAGGAAATGTATTACGTCTAGGACAAAACAAAAACAAAAAAACTTTTTAGCATGGGGCACCAACGTCAAAAGTAAAAACAGGAAACAAAGGGAGGGGGAGAAAGAACGAAAACCCCATAGGAAAAAAAATTGCTGAGTTTCTTATCTCTGTTGCGACAGCAGGGGGGGCGCGAAGGGGAAAATTCGAAAAGGAGTAATCAACAAACAGAATTCCAATCAACTAGCAGTGTCCCGCCCTTGGCCGAATCGCCTGCGGGGGGATTACCGACGAAAAGGGGTGCGGACGAAAAGCTCTCCCACAAGTTTTCGGAATGAATGGACAGTGACTAGCGTGAGATGGGTTGTTTTCCTTTACACTTAAATATCTCGAAATTTCAAGTACTACATCAAAATTATCTTCCTTTGTCAATACCAGCTCAAAGTAAACAAAAACTACGCGTACACAAAAATTAAAATTTAACAACACCATTATCTGACCAAAAGAAAAAATCTTATTACCAAATAACAAAGCAGAACTACTATTAAAATCCAAAACCACAAAAAAATTTAATCAACATCAACACTCAGCTCAATAATCTACCCACGCGCTAACATAAATCAACACACGTAAGCCTAGCATCAACGACAAAAAAAAATACATATCGACATAGACCAAAACGTTAAATTCCTAGTAAAGTTTAGTTTAGACACAATGATTGACTGCACATTCATTTAACAACCATAATTAATCTAAACCAACAGATTACCATATCGCAAACAAAACCTTCATTCCTAAAAGTTTAGCAACGACTGAGACACAATGATTGACTGCACATTCATTTAACAACCACAATTAATCTAAACCAACAGAAATACTATATCGACAAACAAAACCTTCAATTCCTAGTAAAGTTTAGCACGCGACCGAGACAGAATGATTGACTGCACATTTATTTAACCAAACCATAATTAATCCAAATCTTAAGCATACAAAAAAATTCCAAATCTCTAACAAAAACAAAGCAATAATTAAATCAGCATTGAAACACCTAACCGAAACACTAGAAAATTTTAAATTAAAGTTAGCAATCATATGACAGCACAAGACAACCCGAGCAAAGCAAATTTAAGTTTCAACATATATATAATTTCTAAAGGACAAAAGAAAATTCAAACGACCACCTCTATCCATCTCTTAACAAGCATAAATTCCAAAGATATAAATTCAGTAATGCATAGACACTTAAAATTAATACACCAACACAACTTAGCAATAAAATTGATTCTAACAAAATGCCGCTACCAAAAAATTAATCTTTATGCAAAATCAAAATTTAACCAGAAAGTACACAATTACACACAATCAATTCAGCATAAACTAAGTTATTCAATAAAGGAACCTTTTGTATGAAAAATCATTTAAAATACTAGATAATAACCGCGACACAAAATTATGTAATAAATGAAAAATGTCAAATATGTATGTATAGTAAAAACATTCAAATTTCATGACAGGTGTCCAGAGACCCCAAAATTTGATTTTTGTTGCAAACATGGATTAAAGCTTAAATTTTGTAAAATTAAAAATTGACGTGCATACATGAATCGCATAGCAAAATTAAAAAAAAAACAATCATATTACAAACAACAAATTTTATATATTGCATGAAACACATAGCATCAAAAAATATTTTATCTAGAGCAAAATTTGATATTAACCACATACAACATTATGTCATTTAAGCATCAAATCAATACATGAAACAAATTGCATAAAAAAAAATTTGAGCTAGAATTCATTAAAAAAAACTAAGTACAAAATTTGCTCTCTAAAACATCAAGCATGACATAAAACAAGTGCATAAAAAATATGAGTTAAAAATTCATTAAATAACTAATTACAGCAATGTCTCACTTAAACATCAGAAAACGACATGACACAAGTTGCATAGTTACAAAAAAATTCCAGCGGAAAGTATGTGAATTAAATGTAAGAGGAAAACCAAAATTTCCATTTTTTTTTTGTAAAAAAAAGCGCTAAGTAAAGTTTAGCTAAGTTTCATACATATTTGAAAAATGCAATATAAATAACCAATTTGTAATTAATCATGATGCAAGATAGAAGATTTCCACCAAAATTCGACAAAACAAAACAAAATATTACGAAAGAAAAACCATTGCGTCGAGAAAAAAAATTATTATCATCGAGTAGCTCCGAGAGAAAAGTAACAAACAACAACAAAAAAAGGGGGGAGAATGGCGATCCTATAGAGAAAAAGAAAGGCGAATATCTGATCACGCTTGCGACAGCAGGGGGCCGCAAGGGAGAAAATTCCTCCTAAAGCGCCGGAGTGAACTAACATCCAGTTCAACCCTTGGACCGCTGCAGGTGGGGGGTGAACAAAATTTCTCCGAGTAGGAGTGCGCCAGAATGACATGGACAGCTATCAGCACGAGATGGGACGTCCTCCCCCATCGACCAAGAACGCCAAGACTCAAACCCCACACAACACCTCCAAGCGACAAAATGATCCCAACAAAAAAATTTGCATGACAACTCCAAATCAAATTTTAACAAAAACAAGGAGAGGGGAAATAATTACAACAAATCAAGCGTATTTATGAAGTTCAATGCTCTAACATGCTCTACATGTCCACAAAAAAATCGATATAACCAATACTTATTCCCCAAACACAACATCGCTCCAACAATTAAACTCTCATCTCAACCAGAACAACAGATTAACAAAAAAAAAAAATGACAAACCTTAACATCTCAGAAAAAAAAGAAAAATTCAATTCCAAACGCAAACATAATGAACACTTAATAACTATTTCCGTCACCTAAATTCCATCTCTAAATTCAAATACTGCACAAATGAACATTTAACCAATTTTTTTTTCTCAAAAACTACTAACCTTATCACTTCAATATTTCAAATTCCAAGTACTACAGCCATAAACACCTAATCAATTACTATCAAAATTAACACATTTAAATTTAAGCATCGAAAAATCTAACGAACTTTTATCGGAAATAACATCTTCATAACACTTAAATCGCTCAGAACGGTAAGCATAATCAATTAACTGAACCACTTCAAACATTCGGGCAAAAAAAAATTGTTAACTAGCAACGAAACACGTACTCCATATGACAATATACCCTCGAATCAATTAAACGGAAGAAAAGTATTTTGAACACACTAAAATCCACAATACAAACATATCAACACATAAGAATTTGAGATCATAGCCAGATTAGTTAAGATTATGAATACACACATACATATACTAACAAAGAGCATAAGAAAAAGAAATACATTAACAACATCTCTAAGTATCTAAATAATAAAAAAAAATACTACAAGAAAAAAAATTCACAACTGGAATAGCACACATAAAAAAATTTTCACATGTTTAACAGATTAAGTAGGACTATTATTCGGTGACCCATCAAGAAAAAAATTCACGACATCAGATGATGTAAAAGAAAAAAAAATTCCGACGACTGGTCATCGGCACCAAATTGATGCAAAGAAAAAAACATTTTGAAATCCTGGTCACTGCACCAATATGATGCGACGCTCGTTTAACTTAATTGATTAATTTATTCCATAAATATCCATTATCTAATTTTCCAGGTTCTTTACGTTACATCGCATCATAGCTTAAGTTTAAATTCTAAATTCTTTAAAGACAATAAAACAGTACACTAATATAAAAGGCCGGTTCTTCAAAGTAACAATTAATTTATTTTGAATTAACATTTTTAAATAAAGAATTTTTAAAAATTTCAAGGGTATTTACTTATCTGGAATGAGAGGAGAGAGCGACGAAGGGTGACCTCGGGTAGCAAGTGCGCTTCCAGCCTGGAGGGTTTTTCTGGCAGACGTAAGAGGGAGTAAAAAAGCCCCGAGAATTCGCGCGCCAACCCTTATAAAGGGACAACCGCACCATTCGGAAAATCATCCGATTCAAAGTTCTGGCGGTAAATTTTACAATTCCGATTGGCCAACAAGCTGTGCAAGGATACAGCTTCGCCCGCCATAGAGTCCGTTGACCTGAGGCACCCCCAAATTCTTTAGAAATCCGTTTCCTGTAAACAGGGCAAATGTAAGAACTGCAATTATAACTTTGGGGACTGGCGACCTCCCATCAGTTCTTTTTTTTAAAAAATATATTTATAAATTGTGATATATAATAATCATTTACTATATTTATTCCATTTTCAGCTAATTTAGCTAGCAATATAAGAAATTAGTTTTAATGGTCCATTGTCCATTTAAAGGTGTCCTAAATCGTAGTGTAACAGAAATTTTGACCATCAGGCTGAGAATTGCTTCTTATAGACACATTTTGAATGTGCAGTTCGGATGCGCTGTAGCCCTCGTTATTCATTTTCATTGGACACCAAATTTAAATCATTTGTATTTTCGGTATAAATTTATTTGCATACGAAATTTCAGTACAATCGGGCAACTCCTTCCTGGTGTGTCGGTTTTTTTTTGTTATAGAGTGTATTTAACGAAACCATTTTTATTGTAAAGAAATTGACAGTTCAACAAAATTTTGCAAATAATGTTACATTATTATTTTGCCATGGATAGTTTCAGGTATTTTGTTTGGAAATATTTAGAAATCACAAAATGTTTTTAATAGCTAAAGTGTTTTGGTTAGTTAATAAAATGTAATTAGTTGACCTAGAAAAGTGTCAGCTTGTTAGATAATTTATTGATTTGTTTTTGTTATTTTTATTTAGTTTTTGAATATTTTTATTTCCATATTATGGTTTTTAAATTCTAATGATAAAAATAATTCAAACTTAATTAAATTACTTTTGTTATGTCATGCTTAGCATCATATACCATCTGTATACAATCTACAGCAGAATTAATGACGGAGCTTTCCTTAATAAAGATAATCATATATATACCATCGTATGAAAATTTTAAATATTGCAATTACATCCTTTTGTGTTTCCAAAAATAATCTCCATTTTTTTAGTGTGTTATATAGAGTTCAGGGTTTTAACTATTACCGAACTTCTTACAAATTCAACATAGTTATAAAATGATTAAGTATATTATTTACACGATGCAGATTTTGATTATGCACTCATTGTTTATTACATGAAGATCCTGATAGTTGAATTTAGATAAGTAAAGTGAATGATTTATAGTAAATAGTTTTTAATTACTGTTCTTTATTTTCAAAATTTGCTCGATTCTCTTTAGATCTTAAGTAAAATATTCCTTTAAATTTGATTTTTTTAAATCTGTCTATAGTACCTGTAAAATATAAGAAATGTGCAGAGTAATTTTAAATCAAAAGTCGCGATTAATTACTGCGATTGTTGGTTTCGTTTATAGATATATTTCCGAATGTACACATGCCATATAAATAAAAGTTCGAATTAAATACAAGCATTGAATGCTTTTAATCAATTTACGATTAAATTGATATTAAAAGTTTCATTTCTAATGAATAAATGATTGATACAAGGATTAAAAACAATTTAACAACTTTGTAATGGGTATTGCATTAATTAATTCCAATAATATTCTTATCACTTTAACTGATGACCGAAATATTTCATATTAACTTATCCTATAAATAAACATAGATGCAATTATACAAAAATTTAAGGACACAAAGCGTGTAGTCATCACTATTTATGAAATGTTATGATCTAATCAACTATATATGTGGGCTTAAAAGTAATACATAAATTATTCTGAAGGTAATGTATGAAAGAAGAAATTCTGAAATTAGAACTAAAACAATGTGTTCTGTATTATGTACGAGTTGCAGAAAATTTTGTTTTTTATACCACAATTCTCTTGTCTTACACAATTTACAATTGATATATTTTTTGTAAATGGTAAGGAATTGACTACTTATATTTTTATAGGACTTAATTTAGTACAATAAAAATAAGAATTATTAATTAATTTGTTAAAATAAAAACAATCTTAATTTTATGTAAATAACAAACAATATTACGCTTAAAAATTCTGAAAAAGCATCACTCATCAATTGCAAAAGAAGCATTTATAGTTTTAAAAATATTTTCTGCATTTGGTATTCATTTACTATGCATGTTTCAAATATATTATACTTTTTCATTTTGAAATGATTTCTAATTTTATTTAAAATATTAATATTAATGCTTGTAATAAATAAGTAATGTTATTAAATTTGATTAAATCTTTTCACATTTCTTTTACAGTTATATAATATTCTTACAAAGAAAACAATTATGATTCAAAATAAAGAAATTGAATAAAAACGTTGTTCATGCAAATTTTAGATTAACTATATTTTAGTTAACTCTAAAGAAATGGAGATAATTTTCCTAAAGGTATGAAATGTATAAAAACAGAATTCCTCAAAGAATTTTCATTAAATATTTAATAACGTTTTTTTTCTTAATTATGAAAAAAATCATAATTGTATGTATTAAAAACATTTATACTATTTTTCCATAAAGTACAACAAGTTCATATTTTTTTTTTTTGCTTCTTCAGTTTCTCTGAGTCAAGTTTATCCCATAGAAGACAATTTAAATCCATATACTTTTATTACAGAAACGCCAAAAAGCAGGATAAATAAAACAATATTTAAATCCACATTGCACCGTTAAAGTGATTTTGTAATGAAAAATTAAATCAATTAATAAAATTATTTTTTCCTTGTTGCGGAAAAGAAGAATAAGATTTAATTTTTTTCATCTAAGGGTATTGTTACTTTTGATTCAATTACATTAAATTAGATTTTACAATTACAAAAAAATAATTGAAAAGAAAGTAGTTCGTATTTTAAAATTCTGTGATATACTAACTAATGAAAAAATTGCAAGATGAGTTAAAAAGTGTTCATTGTTTTTTTGTTCTAGTTGTATTGCCTCTAGCATCTACTCGTACAATTGAACATATAAATAAAGAGAATGTCTTTAAAAAGTTCTAAATGTAATTATAATGAATAGATTTAAATTAAGAAATACATAAAACTAAAAAAAAAAAACTCTTACCAGCACACAGAGTAAAGATTAGAAAAATTATCGTGTGGTGTAGAAAATCTTGAAACTAACATTTTAGTGCTTGCAATTTTTTTTCAAAATAATTGCAGTATGCAAACACATCATATTTTTAAAATAGCTTAATGAGTGCCAATTTGTACAAAATAATGTATTAAAGGTGATTTTTTTAAAGTTATGATTCATAGGTATAAATTTTATATTATAATATTGTCTGCAAAACAACTCATTGTTTAAGTGCCCAATTTAACCCTCTAACTGCATACCTTCCTCCTGAAAAGTTATTATGAAAACGTTTTACTCTTATATTGCTATTCCCTTCAAAAATGCAACAGACTTCAATTCTTTCCCCCTTTTAAAACTTGGGTGGTCGAAAGGGGAGAACTTTATGATTGGTTCGGCGTCTTTAATCAGTAAGAACCAGGATAGCAATCGTTTACAGCTAGCTGTTGTTGCCTTGGGCAATCTTGTATGAAAACCGTAGTTCCACTCTGTCGTTTTCCCATAGATTCAGTCACAGTAAAATTAAATTAAAATGCAGGGTAAAAAAAAATGAAATAAATGGCGTAAACAAAATTTATTTTTCTGTCATTTTTTAAAAATTAAAAAAAAAATATTTTGGTATTGCGATTTGAACTAGAAAAAGCATCCTGTATTCATTTTTGAATATGAGAGTAAGAAAACGCGCTCACTTTCCTGTTTTTAAAAAAGTTATGAGGTAAAAAAAGTAAAAAGGCCCTATCTTTTTTAAACAATAAGACAATTAATGGTGCATATATTTATGAAATAAAACAGATTTTTCTCTATTTAATTATATTTTTTTAATTTAGAATAACATAAAAAATGATTTCAATACTTTTAAATTATTTAAATTTAAATCATATAAATGATATTTTTATGTTAACTGAATATTTTTCGAAAAAAATCTAAATTTTCGTTCCTAGTGCTCTCCTTTTCGAACTCCTTGTATTAAATAAAAATATCTTTTCTACATCGACATTTGTGATGGACATAACACACATTCAGTCAATAATTTTTAATTTTAATGGGAGATATACTTCTTCAAATGCGCATGACAGTACTTCTAACCATTTTCTACTCAAGTTAAATTTCTTATCTTTCTGTTTCTTTTATTACAAGGAAAAATGTCACACATCGATAACTACATTTTCACACAATTCAGTCATTACAAATTCTATTGTGAGAAAAGTTCTCCCTAATTAATCTTGTCTTTCAAAACAGTACACTTAAAACAATTTTGTTCATGAAGTTAACCGACAGTTCAACCATGTATTCATACCAAATTTTAAAAACAAATTTAACACTTGGAAATGTATCCTGTATTAAATTTTTCATTATACACAAATATTTCCTGCTGTAGGGAAGATATAGTATGAGAGATGTGGTGTGCGGTTGTGAAAGAATGTTTTCGTACGTGTAGACTATTTTTTAAAATTTAAATATCACTGAAGCTGATCATATAGCTGCAAATGAGCCTTATTTTAATGTGTGCTGGTATCAAAGTAAAACACTTTACAATATTAAACAGCCTATGGGTTTATACTCAATATCAAACTATTCGGAAAATGGCTTACAAATTCTATTCAAATTGTAAAGAAACTGAAATATAAATATAACTTACTGCAGTCAAAAATATTCATAATATGAAAGTATCCTGTTGCTCCACTTATTTCTGTACATTTTAAAAACTGTAGCTGAATGAATTTTTTTATATTCATAAACAAGGCATAACAGCTCACACAGTCGTAAAAATGTCCTTATCATTTTTAAATATACTACTATAAAACGTATATGGATTGTAAGATCAGTTGTAAAATCCTAAAAGCTTTTAGAGGAGCTAAAAACATGTAATTTTGGATTAATAAAATGATTAATATAATACACAAATACACATGTTATTAAGCAAATACATTTGAAAAATCAAACTTCCTTCTGAAATAAACTTAATTGAAAGAAAAATGTTTAATTGCAAATGAGTGGAAATACATGTTTATCTAAGGGGTATCCCCAAAGTGAGGTAATCCTCAAACTTAAGACTCAAACTCAGAAGCACAACAATCCATGAGGGCCAGGAACTACTGTGCCCATCATAATACACGTGACCATTGGACGCTGAGGTGCATGAACAGATGTCCCGATTTGGTGGTCTGTCTGAAGAGAGACCTTCAGTGTTAAAGACCCGAAGCAAGCTTGGTACTCATTTATCGAACCAATGTAGCGGGATGAAAGGCAGAGTCGACCTTGCGCAGCTGGTTAATAGAACCCCAGACCTGTGGTGTGGAAGCACTATACATTACCACTTAACACTTTTCGGTGAAAAATAAAATTTAATGTTAGGATCTTATATAAATTCCTAATGAATGAGGGAGTCCAAACTTTTTTTTTCATGTAAACTGTTTAGACGGAAATGGTTAATTATGAACATTTCACAAGTTGCATAAATTAAAATTAACCGTTATAGTTAACATAAATTTTTAAGGGTACAAAAGTTGTATTTCGGCTGCACGAATTAATTTTAAAAGTAATACGGTTACGAAAAAGTAGTACAAATCTATCTAAAGTAGGGTTGGTTACCTTAGATATTGTCAAACACAACAATGTATTGGAAGCCAATTCCACAATTCGTTGTTATAAAAATGTATGGAAAAATTACAAGATTTATTTTTGCATTTGTAATTTATATATATATATATATATATATATATATATTTTCCTGGGAGCTTTAAAAGCTAGAGCGGCATCCATCAAAAACGCGGTTCTCTCTCTGTTTTTCCAGATCGCCCCTGACTAAGCCGGCTCTGCCATAGTAAGTGAAAATGCCGGATTTTGTTTGTCAAGATCATTTTATAGCAGACTGCATTTTTCATGTATTTTAGATGGTCGTTTTATATTTTCTACATCAATATCTTAATGTCTGAATTTAAAATTACATAAAATTCTTGACATTCCCATCAATGACCATGATAATTTTTATTAGTATATGAATGTGTCATCAAACGATTACATGACTAATATTAACACTTTATTTTAACCATTTAATTAATATCAAGTATAACATAACGCACACAAAATTTCTAAACTTTAAAATAAATATTTCGAAAACTACTTCAGATATACTCAAAATTTTTTATTCCTACGAATTAGCTTCTCAGTTTTGCTTCTATGTAAGAATTTATTGTAATTGTATATTCATCAATTTTTTAGCATATTTTTTGCTCTTAGCATGCGGTTTTCAACCGAATTGTATGAAATCTTCGAAATATATTAAATGAATGATTGAATATTAACGTCGCACTGTTCAGCTACACGAGGGCTTTGGCGACGGACCACGTAATTTTAAACCATGGTCAAGTGACGTGGACGACAACTGAGCTGGCACCCCCTCTCCTAACTACCCCACCACACCAACGGGAGGACGTTTTAGATCTCGACAGATTTAACGTACATCGCTGCCCTACACGGCGGGTCTTTAGTGGTACTGGGCTCGAACTCGTGACAAAGCAACCCACGTTCTGATACCTATACCACTCGGCTACCGCTGCCGAAATATATTAAAAGATACCAAAGAAGCTATATAATAAAATTTGAAATTTTTATTATACTCAAGCAATTGCTAAAACTTATGGTAAATAATTTTTAACTGCGGGATGCATTTTTTTTTTCGAGATTTCAAATGGAATTTCTAACATAAAATTTCTAGCTTTATAAGGTCGAGATTTCAAAACATATCCAGATTTTAATTACTTATTCAGTTAGCCTTTAAAAAAATATATGTTCAGGTATTTTGTATAAATAGATATTTTTGAACAATATATAATTCGAATGTTTTTCAATAGCTCGAATTTAAAATTGATTTTTATGTTTATTTATATGCATAATTGTCTACTGTAAATGTTTCCGTATATTTTTGATTACCATTTATTCAAACATTCAAGTTATAAAAAAAATATGTGAAAATCTTCATTCATGTTGTCTTTGATGTAAACTGAAGTTCAAGCACTCAAAATTCAAATATATTTCGGTGTATATTAACAATATATAACCAGGCACACACACACTGTACTTAAACTTCCCTGAACACTTAGGCTTTGAAATCTAAAAAAAAAAAAAAACTAATAAATCTTAATTAGTTTTTTTTTTTCGTTTTTATTTTTATCAAAGTGTAAGAAAATGTTTCAAATGATTTGATGAAGTTTAAATTTATTCATTTTTAGTGGTTGTAAAATTAAAAAGGTTCCAAATTTTAAAGAGTTTGATGTTTTATTATTTTTTTCTGTATCTTATAATAAAATAATCATGTTTCAAAAACTGAAAGCTTTGAATAAGAAAAATGAAGCGAAAGATATACTTAAAAAAAGATAATTTGTCTAACTATATAAAATAGCAGATTGCCCTGACACGCCCCAACTTGTTACAGTTTGAAATTAATATGAAACCAAATGGGAATTGTAACATACTTTACTTATGCGTTGGGACTTTTCAAAACTTTTAAAATACAAGCTAGCAAAGAAACACTTCTTGGGTTGTAAAGAAATTTCTCCCCGATTTTTTACATTGCCCAGGGTCAAAACACGGGGTTACCTGCGAGCCATAAAACTCCTGCTGTGTTGCTTCCTCCGTCCCTCATTATCTTTCAAGATGTTAAACCTTAAAAGGGGGAAAGGACTTCAGAAAAGTTCGGCTAATCCGCTTTTGAAAACGTTACTTGAAGGCAGAAAAATCCATGCAGTCCATTTTCGAAGCCTCTCTATTAGGGCGGAAAAATCCGTTCTGTCCATTTGGAGGGTTAATAAAAATACGCAAAAAGTATATTGCTATGTAGATCCGGGTTCGATAAGTTTATGCAAAACAATCACATAGAAAATAAACTGTTCTTTAAGAGCGATGTGAATTTTTTATCAAAAATCCAATCCTTTAAATACAGGATTCAGAGGCAATATTCACAGGGTAAATAACCGAAGGTCTTCACACCTTCAACAGCAGTCAAATACAATAATCAGTGTTTAAAATACACGTACGTAAATATTATTCACAAGCACAACCGAGCTAATCATAAGTCAGAACAATCCTCAGTACTCGCTGGTTTAATCAAGACTGTCTGGTTGCGGCTGACACTCCTATTTATAGGGTGGAAGAAACTTTGAGAAATATAACCGCTCGTGTCATCGAGCATGACGTTAATGGAGATATCCGATACTTTCTAGAAGAATTTATAGGGTTCCGAATTCGCCAACATGGTTAGCAATGACGCCAAAATGGTCACCAAAGTCGCCAAATTGGGCACCAACCTGCTCCCCAAAATAATGCCAACTTGTCTCTACCGCCAAGATTTCGGCAAGCTCTCATTGAATCCCCATTACAACGTAAGTGGTTTCATTGCTTGTGAATGGTACAATTTTAACATTAAATAAATATAACATTGAGTAAAATACATGCATTCAATACCCAAATACAAATTATTTACACTATTTACAGAAAATTCGTAACAATATCATTAATATAATAAATGCATTATTTGACAGCGTATTGCCAAAACTTTAATTTGTTCTGAAGTAATTCGTACAAACTATTTCTGATGTGTTCACAGGACACCTGACAATAATTAAAATATGTATATTAAAAGTGAAATGCTGCTTGTGTGAAAGAGATTCAAATGTGGAAATTGCTAGGGAGTCTAACATCCTTTGATGCAAAACGTATTAAATGTACAAGAGAGATAATAAATAAAATTTAAGACATTTAATCTCTCTTTTTGAATGTATGAAGTAGTTGCATTCGACAATGACATCAGCTAAGAATATTTAGTATTATTAGACAAGAGAAACACTGAGTCAAATAACAACAGAAATCAAGTATAGTATGTACTGTAGATTTGTCCATGAGGACAATGTGGCCAAAATTGCTATTTATCAGAGATGACACCAGAAGACCTTCTAGATTGTCTTAGTGTACTCCACGCTGTTGTCTGTATCTGTAACCATGATCTATTGAAATATCATTTCGATAATAGATGACTGAAAAATGCTGATTACTTAGATGAGCTCTATGGTTACAGTTATTGCCTTCCCTAATCAAAATGCCCATCTGTCAACTCTGAGTGGATAGCACAATTATCTACTGTTAATGAAATAATTATAAAGAAAAAAATCACCCATTAAATTTTACGAGCATACAAATCTAATGTATGAAACCAGTTTATATATATATATATATATATATAGGATGGGTTAACTCAATACAATCCCGTAAGTAGCTTACTGATGGTTTTGGAGAAAAGGTACATTCCTCATTTTTTACCGTCTCAATGGTATCATTAATTACAGGTCCTCTATAGCATTGCTTATTTACGACATTGGCCTGTTCTATACACCCCTTAACCGCCCTTTGTGATACTCTCATGTATTATATAACTACGTATTATTCTTAGGCAGCATCTACTCAATATCTGATCCCAGGGAATTTCATTTCATTTAGGCAGCTACATCACTCGTACAAAGCATTCGTTGCAAGAAGATGATTTATTTTTATCATTTTTTTAAATACGCGAACTGGTCAATTGTCATATTGAACATTCCTTTATCATTATAGTTGACAATTTAAAGAATCCATATCTTCGAATATTCTGACATTTGAAATTGAACAAAATTAGTATTTGTTTTTCATATTTTTTTAAAAGCAATTCTGCTGCTTCCATTTTTTTAAATGAAAACTTACAATGTCAATATGTTTTCTGATCAGTCTATTTTAATTCATTTATGTGACAGTGAAAATTTGAATAAATTGCTTCAAGAATCACATTTTTACCTGCTTTAATTAAAAAAAATCTTTATAAATTAATTACTATCTATAAATCCAAGGTTGAAATAACATAATTTAATTATTGCTTTCCTAAGATAAAAGATGTATCTGGAAAATTTGCTTGTGACATTACATTGTAAGAACCACAGTTTGAAGGATTTTACACTTCTACTTCTATAAAAGAATTTCAAAAAAAATTAGCCTGCAACCCTTCACATAGCAATTATTTTCCATTTTACATCGAGTATCATCAATTTTTTATCTTTCATTTTATGAGAAAACTATGCATTCTCTCTCTCTAGAAGGGAGTTTTTTAATTTATAATGTTTGGAGTTGTTATGAATTCAATGTATCTTATTTTACTACTTGTTTGAGATACCGTTTCAAAAATAACAGCAGATTCAAATTTCATTTTATTCTGAAGCTATATTGTTTTAGTTTTTTTTTTATTTTATTTCTCTTTCTATGTATTTGTTAAAAAGATTTCTTGTTAATCTATCATTCTTTATTTATTCTCATTGTTATATTTTGTTTGTCTTTAGTCACAGAGAGGAATTTGTTTCCACTCATAATGACTGTAATAATTTCTTACCCTTTTTAAACTCAATTATTGTTTTTGATAAACTTATTTTTAAATTAGCTAAATATATTAATTAGTATAATCTAACAAGCAAGATATTAGAGTAATATTTTGTTTATTTTTTTCATATCGCATATTAACTAAACTTGGAAAAAATTACTTATTTCAGAAAATTATGTTATACATTTACGTAAATAATCATTTCATATCATTAACTATTACATCATTTTACATTATTAATTGCTTCCTAGAAACATGTAATATTTTTTTAGATATCTAATCTGGTTAATTGAAGAAAACTTATTTTTTGTAATTTATATATTTTTCTAAATATTGCTAAGCTAATTTTTCCAGTTATTATTTTTAAATTCTTTTCATGATCTCTCTATTCTTTTAATTCTTTCTCTTTCTTCACTTAGCGTGTTCTTAAAAATCTATTTTGGGACGCGGCTGTAATTAAGTTAAATTGTCAATGCAGTATTTTTTTATTCGGATTGAATGAACAATCTCTTATAATATTTTGCGAGAATTATAATTTGTATTTAATGTATTAGTTCTTGAATTGTATTCATTTTAATTCTAAAAACTTATGAATAAATTCTTAGTAATGCTAAAACTACGAAACATGAAAATCTGTTTTAGAAACAAAAAATTCTTGTTAATTTTAAGAAGTGTTATCTTAATAAATAATATCATAAATTTATAAATAAAGGAAGTTTTTTTAAATTTCTGTTCGTTGAAGGACATTTCTTTAAAATCAAGCTATTATTTGCTATTTGTATTTTTCGAATTGCAAACAAAAACGACTAATAATAGGACATAAAAATATTTTGTTATATATATCAGAATGAAATAATTAACAATAATTCAAAATACAGTTTTCTGCAAGTTTTGTGTACTTATTTTAAATAATTTAATTTTTTCATTGAATGCGGTAATATAGGATCACTCTTAAAGAAAATATAAGTCAAAATTATTATCCAACACATGTTCTTTGAAACATATGTGTCAATCGTCAACTTTCATAGATATGAAATTAATTGTTATACAGACATATTTATTAAAATGAGAGTAACTGTTAATTCTATAAATTGGTGGTCTCAGTGTCCTTTAATATCAAAATGTTAATTAATTCTCCAAAAGTTCAGCTCTGAACTTTAAGAGAATGGATGTGTAAATTTGTATTTTTCTTAAGAATATTATTAAAATAAAAAATTATTTAAATGGAATATTTTAGCAAAAAATGGAGAAAAGTTATATATTTTCAAAACATTCTCCTTTAACGCCTTCAATATTCCTTTGTTCATTAACTATCATTTTTTTTTTTTCAAAAATTTGAATTTTTTTTATTTACTTAAAATATAAAACGAGTTTGAAAAAACTAAGGCTTTTAGAATTGGAAATTTTACTATGCAATTATGAGATATGTTCAATTGTAAGGTACCAAAAAAGTTTCCTTACATAAAATGTTAAAACTTAAAAATTCACTGAATAATTTCAGGACTTACTCTGATTCAAAAACCTTCACAATCTGACGAGGTTGCGTGAGGATTTATTCAAATTATTCGCTGTTTGACCATGGCTTATAAATTACGAGATCTGTCTTAAACAGCATTACCGTTGCTGTTTAGCCTGATGTTAATTATTAACCAATTAATTAATATATCTAACTAGTATCCGTTCATTATGAAATGTTACAAAAAAAATTACGAATCGTTTGCATGAAGTAATTTTCCCCTAAACAGAGTTCTTTAAATGTGTCTTCATAATAGGAACACATGCTGCTTAGAGGATTCTCTACTTAATTCTGCATTAAATAAAATTCTGTAACTCATTTTATGTAACAATTAATTGATTTAATTAAGCTATTTCATTAGCATCGTAATTACATTTCTTTGAATTATTAATTGTGATAATGGTGTGATTCGAAATGTTGTAGGTCGAAGTTTGGAAGTTATTAAGCGTGTTTCGCTTGACGATTGTACTTATATTAATGAATATGTAATTCTTCTACATAACGTTTCATATAGTAGATAGGAAAGTACGCCACCTTACCATGAACAAATTCATATTTTTATTCTAATAATCTAACAAAAATGTTATTGAAAAGAATGAAGAGGCGTGGTTAAGTTCCCATTGTAAATCTATGTTTTCCACTTAACAAATAACTTTATTTAAATATTTTCTCCTCAACTTACATTGTACTTTTGAAACATTCTAAAAAATCATGAGTAGATTTAACTGAGAGATGAGAAGATATTAAAATGTTGTATTTTGCTTTCTTATTTTATCACAGAAAAAATGATTCAGCAGCATATTTGCTTCAATTTCTTATGTATACAATTCTATGCTGAGAAATACAAATTTTATTTGCATATGTCTGAAAAAAACGGTGTTTTTTATTTTTTTATCTATGCTGCTTTCATTATTACTATATTTAATATGTACAAACTTGAAATGTATATTTAATAAAATAGAAGAAATTACATTCAGTATACAAACGCATATCCCGAGAACTGAGGAAGAAATGCTATTTTCTTATAAAATTTTAAAAAGTTTACCATTGAATGTCAAAATATTTCCATTTTTTTAAATTTATTTTAAATGAAGGTCTTTTATGAATATAATATAATCTCCAATGTTTTGGGAATTTTTTCCAACAACATTTCAAAATCTAGAATTTATTTAAATATTTGATTCGCAATAAAGAAACGGATACATTTTTTTCTTTGGAATATGCTCATATTCTATTTGATAAAAATGAATCTGTCTTGTTTAAAAAGAGATATATTGTAACTTTTCAGTCATGATTAAAGAAAATAAAAAGTTGAATTTATTTTTTGAAGTATTCCTTATCACTCGTTTATGCATTTCATATTTATTTAAGGAAATACCAATGTGCTTATACTTTAAAATGCATTTAAGTATATAAATACTTCCAAACAACTTCTGTTGCTACCAAATATCCTACATCACACAATGTTTCTTCGAAACACATCTTTTGATCATGCTCATACAATTCAAAAGCGACGGATGAAAATTTAAAGCAAATCCTATTTTAACTGGATTCTTCTTTTAGTGCACATCGTAAAAACAAGTTTGATACTCGCTAAAAGCACTTTAACGCTCACATTATGCTTCTACAATGTCTATCCACTCAATCCTTTCTCACTTTTGCTACGATCGGCGCCGTTCGATTAGTCCTCCTTCCAAGACATTCCTCCTCTTTCCATTATAAGACCCTCTTTCGTGGAACTCATAAAATTGTCCCTCCCTCAGCAACTGTCTAATTTTGGAGATAAGAGCTCTTCTAAATCCGTTTTAATCACTCTGTGACACAAATAAAAATTCTCCCTTGTTCTGCGAAGCGTTGTTCTCATGATTCTCATTCGATTTGTATCGGATTCAATTGTTCCCACCGCCTGATCCCTCATCGTTCTCCCCCTAAAAGAAACAATGGGCACTCTTTCAAAGATAAACTAGCGTCATTTTCATTATAACTTGCTTCAACCTCATGCTGGCAAGTTGTTACGTGAATCGGGAAGACCTCCAACTGAGTGGTAATAATGCTCTCAGGAGGTCGCCCTCTGCTTTTGAAAGACTCAATATAATTGGCGCTCGCTAATGTCTTACAGATGTGTTTAATATAACAATGCATAAAAATATGCAAACACAACCAATTCGAATAACTGATACCCCTTCAAATTTTAAGTAATGGAGATTTTAAAAGAGATAAATGGATAGAGGAAATAAATTCTAAAAGTGTCTGAGAGGTGTTAACATTCTCTAGAGGGTTTGGAAATATAAACAATATTCAGAAACAGTGAACTTGTTTCAGTGCGGTAGATGGGGACCGCATAAAAATAAACGCACAAAAAATATTCAGACGCATTGTCGGGAGACTATAACAAATGAACACAACGTCTTGAAATGTCTACATTTCAGTGGCGTAAAGTACACCCCCTCATTACGGGGTAGGGCACGACTCTAGAGGCCCAATGCCTGACTTACGCTATATATATAGCTACCCAATTTATAAACTATTAAAGGCAAAACCTCGCTTTCAGGGGGTCCTAACATTCTCCGTTATACCACTGGTAAAAAGAAAACATTACAGTGGAACCAAAGCCAATGAGTCCTGCCACGGCGGGGGGACTATAGGGGCCCAAGGCTTAACTAACGCCAAATAAGTATTTACCCAATTTATAAAATATTAAGGCGAAACCTGACTTTCAGGGGGAAGGGGTTCCTAACATTCACCGTACGCCACTGGTAAATAGATATAAAAAAAAATTACAGTGGCGCCAAAGCCATTGAAATTCATACACCGCATAAAAAATCTCGCACATGAAAAATCGCACAAAAAAAAACCGCACAAAAACTGGTTCTACTTTATATATATATATATATATATCTTTGAAAATAAAATTAAATAAATGGAATATTTTACAGGTTATTTATAAAATAATAGGACTTCAGAAAACCATAAAAATGTTCAAAATATAATCTTAATATTAAAATTTATAAGCATATGAAAATAAGAAACAATGCAATAAGAAATAGTAATTACGTTTTACGTTGCGCATGCTATTTTCTAAGATAGTAGCTTTAACTACTAGCAATAAGTTGATTTATAAAGTTAAATGTATCGTTAATACACTGTAGTAATATTATATTAGTAGAATAATAATTATATTTTTAAAAAGATAAAAAAGTACATTTTCAAAATTTAAAAAAATTCAATATTTTTCAAATATTTTGAAAAAAAATATACATTATTCTTAAATGATGTACGGTTTAAAGAATAGGATACATTTTATAATTCTATAAAATTTATACATCAGGCGCGGATATTTTAAATGATTGCGTGCGCAAAGCGAAAATTATTTAATATGTATTATATATTTTTATATGTATATATATAATTTTTTAAAATTATGATTATATTTCAAACATTTTGTACATTTTTGAAGTCATAATCCTTTGTAAATAATGTGTACAAGATTTGAATTATTTAACTTAATTTATAAGAATTATACCTGTTTGAATGTTGTTCATATTTTCACCCCTCGAGACAAAGTTAACACCCCTGAGACCTCTTTTAAAAGCGATAAATGGATAGATGAAATAAATTTTAATTGCATTACAGATCTGCATTTGCAAGTATTTTTACTTTTTAAGTTACATATACATATATTAAATTTATAAAATTTTGTAGAATTTAAAATTTTTAATTACATGCTCAAATTTTGGAATATTAGGAACATTATATATATTCAGTACTACTTTAATTGTAATATTTAATTTTTTTCTACATGATGAGTATTCTTATTTTGGTTTGAATATATTAAATTATATTAAACCTTTATTTTATTAACTTGCCCTTATTTTGCTAAAAGTAAAGCTTAAAAACAAACAATAATATTAACAAGAAAAAAACAAAAATGTAATTTAAATTAATAATTTGTTAGCAAAAAATTTTAGAATGTGACAAATACATTTAGTTAATTCTGGTGAAAACAAAACGTAATATTCGTAATTGTAATAAATATTATAATTAACCAATTCATGTAAACTTTGCAAACAGCATGTAAAGTATTCTAATAAAAACTCTTTTTTATACAATAATAACTATTATTTTTATACAACAATTCCCCTAAAAATTCTTATATAATATTCGCATCCTCAAGAACTATTCCATTAACTTATCTAAAGCATTTTACGGCATTATGTATGTGGTGACTATTTTCACTCTAAACAAAAACTCTTAGTTTTAATTAACAAAATATTATATTAACATTATAAATATGATCTAAGTATAAGATATAAAAAATATCGAAAATAAAAACACTGCTTTTAAAGAAATTACTTGCATTCAGTATAAAGGAAAACAATTTTTTACTAGCAATGCTCCTTTAAATATTAAAAATGTAATTATCTAATCCATTAAGAGCTCCAGAGTATGAATATACATATTAACCCTTAATGCAGAAAAAATAAGCATTTTTTAAGAATTTTTTTTTCTGCACGTAATCATACATATTAAAAAAATATCACTTCATTTATATAAAAAGAAAGTTAAACCTTACAGAAAATAACCTATTACTTTTCTTAAGAAAAAGAACAAGTTTTTTCTCTACTGAACAGTTTAAACTGTATACCAACCTTTTAATTATCATTAAAGAAATCAAGATATAAACTTAATTTACATTTTATTTATCTCAAGACTTCTCCATTGTAATCACTAAGAATTATGTACTTCTACCAGTGTCTCTTGTCCTTTTAAAAAGCATTATTGTATAATTTAGCAGAGTTCGTCAAAAGCATTTGTTCCACTTCTTGAATGACGTCTTTTGTGTTGTCAAATATCTATAGAGCCAAGACAAAAATCAGTCTCATTCATAATTATATGGATGTGGTTGATAGAATAAATCTTTCCATAATTTCCAAATAATATCAGTAGTAGCATATATTGCGGTTGACTGCCTTCCACATCTTGGATCAAATATAAAGAATTTTTGAAAATTCCACCTCACAACAGTCACATATGACAGTATTACCTTTCAAATGAAAGACGTATTTACGTTAAGAGCCTCTATTTATAAAAAATGCTGCTGGTTGCATCCCTCTATGACTTCCAGAAGCCAATTCAACTATTTTTAATATTTGTAATTTGCAACATTATGTACATGGAAATTATCCTAATTTACAAAATAAATGTAAGCCTGATATTTCTTGGCAATTATTAAGATTTATTTATACCACTATGTATTAGTTTTTAAAACATATAAATGAAACACATACATTTATATGCATCGAAGAGCTATTACATTACGACCATAAACACTTCTAAGCCTGCGCAAAAATAAATAACTCGCCTTTCGTGTCAGTTTTAGAGTTGAATTCAGATGCAATTTGGACAATGATGTCAATCGTATACGCATGTAAAGACTTTATTGCTTAAATAAATCAGCTAATTTTTCGACAAAACATTTTGCTACCCCAATGCAGAAACGGTTTTCATTTAATTTTACTTTAATTCAGGACTTAATTTAGTTTTCGAAATGCTTAGCATTTGTAACATTAGTTATTTTGTAATCCTTATATTTGTTATTCATTCTTACCTTTTTAAAATAATCATACATATTAACTTTTTCTAACAATTCTAAAATAATTAATGCGAACTTAGTTTTAAGCATGTTTATATAAAATCAAGACTTTGATATTAGTTACGTAGCATAAAGTTTTACTTTAAAAGTTAGAAATCCGTTAATTTTAAAAAGGTTCACTAATATACCAAACAAATGAACCAAGAGGAAAAATAGTTAGTGTATTACGCCGTCTAAGATATAAATTTATTTATTAAAATATATCAGTGACTACATATATATATATATATATATATATATATATATATATATATATATATATATATGTATGTATATATGCATCAATGAAACAATTTTGAACAATCACTACTTATAAAGACCCAAATACGTCATGTTGTAGTGGTGTTGAAGTTCATAGAATGGGATCCACTTTGCCAATAGCCATCTATGGGAACTGCTAACGAACAATCAAATCAAAAGAATTAAATCTTAAGTAACATGACATTTGATTTCGCTTTACAAATAACAAAGGGAATTCTTTTTTATTCGAAAAACAAAAAAGGATTCTTGAAAATACAAGTTTACAGAATCAAAGACCAATAGTTTTAGTTATTCATTCCCAGTTGCACAAAAATACTTTTTTTTTTAAAACAAAATCTTTTATATTTTTATACTTCAATTTTCGCATCTTATATCGAATTTCCTCACAATTTTCCATTCATCTTGGGAATTCTTCAATACATTTTCAAAGAAAAATTTTTGAAGTCCGATATTTGCAATTGGTAAGCTTTGAATACCTGCTATTTGTTATGCATTTCAGCTTTTCTTTGAAAAGATTTCGAGGAGATACTGAAATTTAATTTTCCTTTTTTTTAGCATAATTTGTTTTAGATTTTCTTTCATTATTATTTTTTTCTTATTTTTATGTTAGTGAAATATACTTTTTTTTCTCATTTACTGTGATAGATTAAATTTTTCTCTTTCATTAAAAAAAAGAACCGAAAAAATTTATTTGCATTTTTCCGATTAAATCTCAGTATATACTTATTTCCTTTATTAAAGGAACTTTCAAGTTTACGTTTGATTCGTAGTTATATTTTTATGAAAAATATGAGGAACTACTTTCGAAATACTTTTCAATAAATGAGAGTTTTAAAATTGCAAGAAAAGATTACTTTTTACAATTGGTTTGAATTACTATGAATTATTTATTCTACAAATATAAGTATATAAATTCACTTGAGGGATCTAAAACTGTACAGATTGTTGTATACTTGCTTCAAAATTTTAACACATATTTTATTTCTTTTAAATTATTTTATTAAAAGTTAAAAATCTAAGGCAATTTGAAAAAAAAATTAGACATATTTAACTGTTTAAAATGTTATGTCATGTCTATGTAAATCATGTTAAAGTAAATATGTTTATAGATCAGTCTTTCAAAAACTACTTATTTTTTGCATGTATTTTTACTGTAAGTTATGTGTGTACCCAATACCCAAACTTTAAATAAGTATTTTCAGTTTTTGTGAAGAAATAAAATAGTTACAAAATTTTAAAACATATCCAGTTCTTTCTTTTTTAATTTTTCCTTGTGAAGTCCAATGTAAAAGGTCTTGCTAGATACATCTTACTCTCTCCATTAAAATATGTAGACTTATTAAAAATATGTCCACTGAAGATTTTGGGACTTTTGAACAAATGGTACAAAAAGTGAGAAACATCGTAATTTAAGAAAATAAATGCTTCAAAGTTCAAATTGGGGACTATTGTGCATTTTTTATCTATAATGTTTTTACATGGGTATAAAGAAACCTTTGTTCTCTGCTTTCACAAAATGGTTTTTTTATTTATTAACTTTTAGCATTTTTTTAAAACAAATTACGTAATGCTTATGTTTAGCTCTATGAAATATACCTGTTTCAAATACTTTAAAATGTGAGATCAGTTATAACGTCCAATTTTCCATGATTCTAAATTACTTGATTTAAAAGCATGGTAGATATTGATTTGTGAAAAAATAGTGTTTGTATTCAATTCTAAAGTTTTTAATTTAACAAGCGTAGATTTTGGAATCATTGACCATGTGGTGTTAACTGACTAAATTTAATTCTGAACCTAGCATATTTAACAAAATAAGATAAGCTAAACTGTTGGAAATTAAAATCGAAACACCAGGAAGTAAAACGTTCACGAAAATTAAAATCACATATAAAGAAATTGAGTTCTGTGTACGCAAATGATTAGTATTTCTGCACATTTAGACAATGCAGGAGTGAGAAGCGAAACCTGAAAAACCACATGAAGCTTCGTAATGTCGGAGTCGGCTAAGAATATTATATTAGGCTATGAATAGGAAGAAGAAATGATTACCAGAAAAATTTACTTTACGATATTTACATTGCGACACACACACACAGTGTCGGAATTCGATAGAGTTAAGGTCATTGTTTATCGAGAATGTGAGCTATCGTTTCGGGATATCGCCCGTTGCAATAATCAAAATCCAACCACTTTCATGCGAATATGGATTCAATGGGTTCCTGAGGGCCATACTGAACGGCATCCAGGATCTCCACGTCCTCCCACGACTGGCGCCCAAGAGGACAGATATATTGTGAGGTCGGCCTACAAAATGGCACAACCACATCACGGTCCATTCATCTGGTAACGGACATGTTTGCAGCATGCTCAGTATCCACTCGTGCGCCATTTGCTACAGCATGGACAGTCGAACACTTTGTTTGGCTTCCATTGACAATCTAGCACAGTGAGATACGGTGACCCTGGTGTACCGGACGATAGAATTGGATACAAGAGTAACCCGATGTGGTATTTTGAGACCAGTCCCGGTTCTGTGTGCAGTATTCTGATGATCCTATACGTGTTTGGAGTCTCCAAGATCACTCGTTTCTTGCCTACATTCATAAGGGCATTGTACCTTGTGTGATGGTTTGGGACCATCGTCACCGGAAACTCGTACAAGTCGAATACATACATTCTTACCACAACTATTTTGGGGATACGAGTAAAGGAGTAATTTTACTTTAAGAAATAAAAAGAAATACTTATGGTATCATATTATTATCTATCAGTTTAAAGAGAAATATTTGATTATTCCTGAAATATAATATTTTTTTGGAAAAATATTACAGACCAATTTTTTTATATGTATTTATATATTATCTATTCACAAATTTTAAGACGAAATGCAACTATTTAAAATTCATTCTTTAATTTTCAATTCGTTTGTCAAAGTGTCTGTGTTTACATCAGACGGTTATATATATATATATATATATATATATATATATATATATATATATATATATATATATATATATATATATATATATAAATAAAGCATTTTAAATTTCAGAAAATTACTCGATGTAAAAACTAAAATTAAAATATTATATTTCTAGACTAAATAAAGATAACAGAAACGAAAGATCACATTTTTAGAGTGGTAAGTTTTGAATTTATGCTCACTGATTAAATAATATTAATTTACAAAGAAAATAAACCGGAAAAGAATTTTAAATTATTTATATTTAATTTTTTTTTTTTATTTTAAAAAAATTGTAGTTAGTATCCCTATAATAAACAGTTATTTATGAAAGTAAAATTTTTATTGACATTTTTTTAAAGTTTTTAAATATCAACAATAAATTAATTACTACTGTACAAATTTTTAAGTATCCTTAAGTGTAATATTTTAAATATAAATTAAATATGACAGAGAAGAATTAAAATATTTTGAAATTTAAAAGAGTGCAGTAAATATATTTTATACAAAACACAATTTTTAAGTTTAAATGAATATCCAAATAATTAATGAATAGCATTAATTGTTCTGGAGACCAACGAATTGTATTTTGTTATAAAAAATATTTTTGTTCTAAAATATAATTTTACTCCTTTTTAAAGAAATGTATATTTTACAACACAAATGTAATCCTTGTTCTAGCATCTTTTTTTCATTTTAATTATAAAAGTTTAAATTGCAATATGATTCATTTTATAAAGGATGTAAATCAGCAAAATAAAAGTTTGAACTTCAAGAAAATCCTCGATAGATATATGACATAAAAAATGTGTTTTTAGTGCTGATATAACAATACAATTAGGTGGAAATCTTACATGTTTAATTTTATTTGTTACAAGAAGAAATATTTCGTAAAAATAAGATAGGTAGAAAAGAATATGTCCGAAAGTTCTAAATGACAGCAGGATAAAAGTAATAATTCTTAAAGAAAGAAAATTGCTACAAAATCTATCGTAAAATAACTTGAAAGGGACTGTGTTTGTGATTTTTTTAAAAAAATAATAAAAATGTTATCCCATTTTATAATACGAGTATAATGTATAAATTTACAGCTACAATAAGAAGCGGTCAACGAAAAACATATTTACAAAAGCAATTCATATTACCATATTATTTTTTGTTTTGATACTCGTAATAAATTATATTCTTACATGGTAAGGATTGCATCGAAATTAAGCGTAACATACAACATAGGAGAATATACATTTAGATAATATTGAGTCAAATATCAGACATCTTCCTAGAGTTATGATATGACATGTATATCAGCAGATGGCAAAGGCTGGCTACATGTAATTGAAACTACGCTAAACATACAATGAAGTATATGGATATAGTTAAGAAACGACAGCTGTTTTACATGATGTTCATATTATATTTCTCAGCAATGCTTAATATATGTTTGAATAAGATTCAGGTTTTTATATTTCAGTATGGAATTATAACTTCTTCAATAGTAAAGGAATTCAATTAATTGGAATATCAAGAATCAATTTTAACTTTAACTTTTGTGTGCGCAAAGTAGCCATCACAGAACTGAATCTGTAATAGTGTTAATGATGTAAATTTTGAAATATAAAAGGTATTTGAAGTAAGTTTCTTATTTATTTTTCGTGTGTATTCAATTTAATCTCAAGTTAAAAGAACTATTAGTAATGCAATTTATGTAACAACTAATTTTATTAAGTATGCCAAGTTGAAATACATAACAATTTCAAACGAATGAACAATTTCGATTACATATAAATTTCAAACCAAATAGCATTGTTATGAAACTGGTTTAAAGATATTTATTTCTTCACTTATGGAAAAGCTTTGAATACCATAAAATATGTTTTGTGCTAAATAAATAAGTAATGAAATAGAAATAAAAAAAATCTGTTGATAAAGGAAAAAAAAATAGTTTCTCCCAATTATTTTAGAGGGATTTAAAAAAATCTAAATAGCAGTAATAATATAGTAACAATAAAATAAATAAAATAAGTAACTTTTGAATCCCTTTAATATCCAAAAATATGAAAAAGACATTATTAATACAACGTATTTATATTCCTGATAAATTTTAATATGATCAAAAACTGTATACTTTACCAAGGTTTCATTCTAGTACACTGCTGTAGTTTAAAATAAGGACTTATAATAATGAAGTCTAAAATAAGGAATATATGGGAACTTTTTCGATTTCTAATTAATTTGTTTGGGTTTTTTTTCTAATTTCATTCAATTGTTCATTTTACGCATTTAAAATTAACTTCTTTTGCTTTCCAAAAGATCCAAGATTGTTTCAATAAAAACTTTAAATTAGTTAATTAAAATTGGCAACTTAAAGTATTTTGTTTTCAGATTTATCTGTGTATTTTTCTTAAAAACTTGAAGTTAATGTTCTTGAGAAGTCAAACTCAGAATCTTGTAATTAATGTTAGCTCGGGAAAAAAAAGATGATAGAGATGAAATTATACCTTATGAAATATTCTTTTGCCATTTTTCATAGAAAATAAATCATCTGGTTAAGGAAAAAATGGAAATATACTTCGGCAAAAATATATCTGGATATGAATACTCCTTTTGTTAAAAACAGCTGCTAAGAAAATGCTTTTAAATCTTCTTTTCCCGCCCATTGTGAGCCAGATGAAAGGAAGGGAAAACTACACAGCTCATTGAATACAGAAAGAGAAATAGAGGTCAAGAAAAATAGAGGTCAAATTGCAGAAAAGAGATGTTGAGGATTGAGAGTTAGAAATTTTTGCTGGGTCCAAGTGACCTCTTTTTCACAGTATGAGTCCTTCTGTTCTAGATCCAAATAAAAGAAAAAGGATAGAGATGAAAATAGTCCCGGATGGTGATGATGACAGGTGTCACATCTACAGGAAGTTCTCTCGTTTCCCTTCATCTGAATCGTATTGGATATTCAGAAGCCTATTGACAGGCGGAAGACAGATGGGATTATGAGAAGCCCTATTGCACTCAGAACTATGATTGTGTTACCTTTATTTCAGAATATATTTAAGAAGTGAGGTAAATTTTATCTGCAGTAAATTATAATACTCTCTAATATAAGTATATTAGCCAATGATAACTTAGAATGGCATTTTTACAGAATTGTTTCCGACTTTTCATATACTTCGTTGAATTTATTTTACATATATATATATATATATATATATATATATATATATATATATATATATATATATATATATATATATATATATATATATATGTAAGGATAATTAAATTAGATTAAAAATTAAATTCCCTATCTAGCACTTGACTCAGCTTTCTCCGTTCCCATATTCAAGTATCAGACTATTCACCCACTTAATTCTTCCGAACATATGGCCTAGCCAATAAACATGTCTAATTCCAGATCGTTAGATTTAATAGTCAACATATGTCAGCATTAACTTGCAAGCCCCTCTTCAAAGCAGCGATACTTACCATATGTTTTTCAAGTGTTATCCACTTGAAACCATCACCATGGCATGCTTTTTCCTCCCTGATCTCGGTGCGAGAACATATGTAGAATTGGTTGAATAGAGACCGTCCCTTTTTCTAACTTTTAATCTGATTCTGTCTTGAAAATCATGACAGAATTAAAGCCGGCAGGATTTACGTGCTAATATAGTTCGAAATGTTTAACTTAAATCACTTCTTAAAGTTAAAGAATTTATCGAAAGCTATCGAAAAGCTATTTAGCTATCGAAATAAATGTTGCGAATAACGATTACGGGACTCCGTCAAACGATATTTCTCTCTTTGCTGAGGACGTCAGATTGCCGGAATAAAAAATAGTACGGAAAAAGAAAAGCGTTAGTAATCCCCGAAAGAACATCGCTCTTATCGCCAAAGAAATAGAATAATCCTCTTCTCATAACAAGATTTCAGAAAGTCATACTTCAAAAATGGAAACAATGAATGAAATTAAAATTAAGCAAGAAGAGAATTTAGATGCTGATGAAGAAAAATTACAACAACCTATAACCATTATTAAACATGATATTCGATTTCAAGATCTACAGACTTTTTTCCAAAAATATAACCTGGAAATACCCATCCAAAACCATTCATTAGAAATTTTGAAAGTACGTGCGATTCCTTCAATATACCAGAGAAACAGAAAATCCTATTTATAATCAAGTTAGTAGATGGAGCTGTGAAGACTTACATCCAATCACAATCTATCCCTAAAAGTTTTTACGAACTGAAAAATAATTTAATACGTGAATTCGGAACACAAGTCAATCCTGCGGAGATTCATCTTCAATTATCTAAAACAGAAAAAAACTCAAAAGAGACCCACATAGAATATTTCTACAGAGTAAAAGAAATCGCATCCCGGATAAACATGGAAGAAGAAGCTGAAAAATATTACATCATAAGAGGATTAAAAGAAAATAGAGCCATAGAAATACAGTTACAAAGCTGCAGCAACATAGAGGAACTGAAGGAAAAAATGAATCTCTTAGATATCCAAGAAAAATCAAAATCAAGTAAGAATGAAGTTATATACACAAAGTATCCAATGACAAGAATACCTTATCATACGAATCAATTTGCCCATAGACAAAAATACGGAGGATGGAATTGGAGAAATCGCCAATCTCAACATCCGGATACCATAACCAATACGAGATATAAGGTATACTCTCCTCAGTTTTCATCACCTTATCATCACCCTTCCTTTTCACTTCAGCGGCCGACCCTATATCCGAGAAACCAACGATTTCCACAACGACAGACAATTTTGCGACCCAATACTCCAACTTTCTACCCCGTCAAAGAACACAAAACAATAATACGGTATTCCAACCTCATCAAACATGAGAACTTATGATCATCCAGGGAAGAATCAACTTCAAACAAGTTGATGTCCTCTTGGATACAGGATCAAGAGAGAGTGTCAATATTATTCCAAAAAATATAATATCACAAATCAAGGGATACCACAATGTAGAGTATATCAAAACAAAAATTACCACCATCAATGGAGAAATTGAGGTGAGTGAGGCAATTACTTTACAATTGAAAATAGGAGAAATTATTGAAAATATTAAATTCCTCATAGTAAATGTAGAACTGAAATATTTACTAATTTCTAATAAAACTATGAGTATTTTTGAATTAAATATTAATTTTAGCGATTATAAAATTTTTCAAAGAGGAAAACAAATTTTAAAAAATTATGAATCTAAGAAAAATATTAAAGAAAATGAAACTCTTAAATTTAGTAATAATAAAATTATCACTAAGAAAACTGGTAATGTGTTTAATATAGAAATAATTTCTAATAGTGATTATGATATTATTAATATGATTATTGATAAATATAAACATGTCTTTGCTAAAAATAAGTTTGATGTGGGCGAGTTAAAATGTAATTCTCCTAAAATAATACTTACCTCAGAATTACCCATTGCAAATCGACCATATAGGGCATATTTTAAAGATGATACGGAAATAAAAAAGCAATTAGATGCATTATTGAAAGCAGGAATAATAAAACCATCTTATAGTTCTTACGCTGCCCCTATAACATTGGCTTTTAAAAAAGAGGATAATGCTCGTACACGATTATGTATCGATTACAGAAAGCTAAATGCTATCACAAAATTAGATGCAGAGCCAATTCCCCGAATAGATGCAGTTTTAGACAAATTAACACATGCAAAATTTTTCTCAACCATCGACCTATGTAGTGGTTATTGGCACATTAAATTAGATGATAATGAATCTGAAAAACTTGCATTTACATCAAACTACGGTCTTTTTCAATTTAATTGTTTTCCTTTTGTGGATTTAAAAATTCTCCAGATATATTTCAAAGAGCTATTAGACAGATTTTAAGTAAATACCAAATAAAATTTCCATTAAATTATTTTGACGGTATAATAGTATTTTGAGAATCAATTGAAGGACATGCAAAACATTTAGAGGAAAGTTTTAAAATTTGTGGAATAGAAAATATTTTAAATTAAAATTTTCAAAGTGTAAATTTGGCAAAAATACAATTGATTTCTTAGGATATGAAATAAAACAAGGGTCATACACTCCAAATAATAGAAATGTCGAAATAATTAAAAAACTTTTTACCCCTAGAAATGTAAAGGATTTACAAAGATTTCTTTGTAGTATTAATGTCTATTATAAATTCATTCCTCAATATGCAAAATTAAGAATACCCTTAAATAATCTTCTTAAAAAGAATCAAAATTGGAATTGGACCCCAGAATGTCAACAATTTTTCAAAAACTTAAAGGCAGCTTAATTTCAAAGCCCATTTTAGCTATATTCAATCCAAATTATCCCTGTCATCTTTATGTTGATGCATCGAAAACTACAATCTCATGTATCCTCAAACAACAAAAACCCAATGGAAATCAACATCCGATTGCATTCCACTCGAGACGATTGAGAAATTATGAAATTAATTATAAAATAACTGAATTAGAATGCTTAGCTATAATTGATAGTTTAGATAAATTCCATTGCTATCTTCATGGATCTCATTTTACAGTTCATACCGATCATAATGCATTAGTTTGGCTTAAAAATTTCAAAAATCCCACGGGTAGACTTTTTAGATGGTCTTTAAAAGCTTCTATGTATGATTTTGATATAAAATATAAGAAAAGTAGCACTAATGTTGAAGCTGATATGTTAACAAGAAATCCTATTGCTTATCATTTAATTAATACACCCCCAGAACCTTTATTAGATATCAATGAAATAAGTCATTTTCAAAATATAGAAAATACATCAGCTCCTAAATGTTTTAAGAGAGATGGTGTTTTTGTAGTTAAAAGACAAGGTTTAACTAAAATAGATGTACCCAAAGCTCTAAAAGTGAAATTAATGGAAACAACTCATAAAAAATTTGGCCACCTTAGTGTAGCTACCATGTTAAAATTAATATCACCACAATATTATTGGATAAACATTATTACTGATATACGAAATTACGTGAAACACTGTGAAACTTGTCAAATAAATAATAAGTCACATCAGAGAAAATACGGACTGATGCAATCACTTCCTCTTTGTGAAAACCCCTTTGAACTTTTATCGATAGATAGTGTAGGTGGTTTAAATTATTACAACTCTGTTAAAAATATTTACACATTATTATTGATCATGCAACAAGGTACATTTGGACTTTCCCATCAAAGAATGCAACAACAGATACTTATATAAATTGTTTAAGACAAATCTTTCAGAATCACATACCGAAAAAATTTTAAGTGATAGAAATACTGCGTTCACCTCTTCAAAATTTAAGCATTATTTTAAAACATAATAATGTCACTCAATTATTAACTACTTCTCACAGACCACAAACCAATGGAAAGGTTTAACGTGTAAATCAAACCATCATTACCCGCTTAAAATGTGAAATTAGTAATAGTTCAAATAAAGTCCCATGGACAAATATTCTAGAAAAAGTAACCCATCAGTATAATCAATCTCCACATACAATAACAGGTTTCCCTCCAACCTACTTAATGTATGGTAATTTACCTTTCGAAATTTCGCTAAAAGATATAATATGAGATATATCCTTCCTTAGAAGAAGCAAGAAAATTAGCCAAAGAAAGAACAGAACAATATTATAAAATAAATAAGATTAGATATGAAAAAATTTCAGGAAGCTGATTTCAAGGTTGGTGACTTAGTATTGTATGAGGAATTTCAATACCCCAATACAAGGAAATTAATTCCCCCTTATTCAGGCCCTTATACCGTTTTAAGAAAATGTTCTGATGTATTAATTGAAATTGATAGACCCAATGCCCTTAATAAAACTGACACTGCATTGGTTCATTCAGTTCGTTTAAGACATTTTCATCCATCTAAAAATTTTCACAGTTATATTACATTCAACATAATACCCATAATAATGAGAAGAAGATAATAACTAAAAGAAACATCTTACGTAATACAGAAATAACCGAGTTCTGCTTAACAAGACTTTTCGGCGAAAAAGAATAATATATGATATGATATGTTATTTAATTTTTATAATAAAGTTGTGTTATTAATGAGATATTTTCTTTATATTTTAATTGAGAAAACAAAGTATATAGGTTTAGTCATACAAAATTTTGAGAAATTTTAATATACTTCTCATAATTTTATCTTAAGGTGTCAAATGAGTTAAGAGTTATGATAGAAATTGGTGTTTTAAAGTGAAAGATATAAATCAAGTTGTTAGAAAAATGACTAATAATAGAGCTAATGCTAGAGATATTGATTTTTATAAGAAACAAAAGTAAAGTCAAGTTGTATTCTTTTTCCTTAATTGAATTCAATTGTTTTGTTAATTATTTTATTCAGCAGTAATCTTATTGCATATCATTTATTTTTTTTTATTTTGAAATTGTGTGTTTTGATATACCGGCCATATATCAGGATTCACTATTTCTCGAAAATTTCCTTATCTAAAATTAAAATTAATTTAATAACTTGAAGTTTATTTTTGGATATTATACAGTGGATAAGGGAGAATACAATCATTATAATTTTGTATATGTCTCGAAACATTAAGAGGACAAACTTGTTTAGTTTGATATGTACACCTCTCATTGTTTTTATCAGCACTCCTGAACATTTCTGAGTTGATGACGCAGATTTCTCAGAGAGATGTGTTCAAAATTAAGTAAGGCGATACAGTTTTATTAGTGAATGTGTGATGTAAGATAAAATCAATTATTTTTGTCTATGAAACGAATTTTCAGAAGGTTACGGAAAGAATCAAAATATTGTATGCGATATTGTTAAGTTACAGTGAATATTGAGAAAATTTTCATACATACTAAAAGTTATTATTGAAGTAAGTCCAGTTTTCTGACTCAAAATATTAAAAAAGAGATCTTATATTCTTATAATTTTTATATTTTATAACGCATATAAAATAAAACATTGATTATTGTGTTAAATAGTGCATATAAGTTGTGTGTTATACACCGTTTTCATATTATTAATAATTTCATTTTATTAGTATCTATATTTTGTTTTATCTTTTTAAAAAATGTATTTCATATATGCAAAATATGTGTAACAATATAAGGTATTACTACGATGGCGCCAGAGTAGATTTTTATTCAAAATTATTCTTTTAACATTTGTATGATATCATATATTTTTATATTTACTATCTTATTGTTTGATATATTTTTTTCCAACATAATTTTTTTGAAAATATTATCTGCTAGCTATAAAATAAATCTATTATTATGAAGGAATATGAGGAAACACGAGCTCTTTTTCTGGATGTCGAATAGATTTAAACAAGCTAATCTTCAATTATATGTATGGAAATTCATTTTTATCAATTAATATGTTGGAAGTGTCATTACTGTGTTTGTTGTTATAGTTTCGTTTATTAAATTGCATTTTGATTTTAGTATTCCTATTGCTTAAATATTTCTACTGTGTGTAATATGTCTTTCTAAATAACTATGTATTGTTTTGTGTTTGTTGAAAATTGATTAAGTTTGTAAACAGAGAAAAAACCACGCCATGACTCCCTTTTAAAATTGGGGGAAAATGTAAGGATAATTAAATTAGATTAAAAATTAAATTCCCTATCTAGCACTTGACTCAGCTTTCTCCGTTCCCATATTCAAGTATCAAACTAATCACCCATTTATTTCTTCCGAACATATGGCCTAGCCAATAAACATGTCTAATTCCAGATTGTTAGATTTAATAGTCAACATATGTCAGCATTAACTTTAAGCCCCTCTTCAAAGCAGATACTTACCATATGTTTTTCAAGTGTTATCCACGTGAAACCACCACCATGACGTGCCTTTTCCTCCCTGATCTCTGTGCGAGAACAGATGTATTATTGGTTGAATAAAGACCGTCCCTTTTTCTAACTTTTAATCTGATTCTGTCTCCAAAATCATGACATATATATATATATATATATATATACACTCTGTCGCAAAAAAATATATGCACCCAGAAGAAATTGAGCTACATTCACGAAATTTGGTATGCATGTAGTGTATATGAAAATAAACAAATGATTAAAAATTCAGAACAAAATATCATTTTACTAAGCGGTTAAAGCTTGCAAAAGGTTAAAAATCAGTAAGTAGTAAAGCCACCTCTGGCAGCTATACAAGCCGAAATTCGGCGTGGCATCGATTCAATTAGATCACTTATGACCCCCTGTGGAAGATCCTGCCATAGTCTTTGCATCTGCGCAGTTAATTCTCCTGTATCTCGGGACGGCTGCAGTTGCCTTCCCAGCGCGTTGCAGACATGCTCTATTGGCGAAAGATCTGGTGACCTGGCAGGCCATGGTAGGACGTCATATCCTTGAAGACATTGTTGGGAGAGTCGCGCAGTATGTGGACGAGCATTATCCTGTTGATAAATGGCACCTGGGCGACTTGATAGCATGGGTAGCACAATCGGCGTTAAAATATCGTCCACGTATCTGCGAGCTGTCAAAGTGCCTTGAAGGACCACTAAAGATGATCGTGTGTCCCAAGAAATTGCTCCCCACACTGTCACACCTTGTGAAATTGCTGTATGCCGCTCGACAATAAATGCCGGATCGGATCGCTGGCCGGTGCGCATCCAGACACGTGTGCGGTGGTCATCAGCACTGAGACTGAATCGGGATTCATCACTGAAGATGACACGTCTCCAGTCTGTCACACTCCAAGTTGCCCGAGGTCGGCAAAAATCCAGTCGACACTGCCTATAATGTGGGGTCAGTGGTAAGCGTCTTAGCGGACGTCGGCTCCTCAAGCCAACTTCGGTCAGTCGTCTCCTTTATGGTTTCTCTTGATGGCACTGCATGTCTGGAAGGAGGTAAGTGGCGTTGAATCGATGCTAGCGACGTTGTTGGTGCCGAAGTGGCCACTCTTCTGATTGCACGATTCTCGCGATCATTTGTGTTCCTGGGACGTCCTGACCCTCCGCGACGGTACACTCTACCTTCTGTGATCCACTGTTGCCAACACCGAGCAACTACCATATCGCTCCGACCGAGGTGGCGGCCGATACGTCTATTCGACCAACCTGCTTCTCTGAGGCCTATTATACGGCCCCTATCAAAGTCCGTCAGCTGCTCGTACTGCCGCCGTTTACGTCTTAGAGGTATCCTAAGTCTCAATATCGTCTATCAAAGTCATCAGATTCGTTTGGATAGCCGTATGGCGCTCGTACTCATGCTTTTAAACTCTCCCAGTTGCGCAACTAATATGCGCATAGCACACTTAGCCTTGTCTCATTGGCTTCGAAATTTTAATCATTTGCATATCTCTTACCAGACTACATTCTTGCCGAGTTTCGTGATTGTAGCTTGATTTCTTCTGGGTGCATATATTTTTTTGCGACAGAGTGTATATATATATATATATATATATATATATATACAGTACTACTCTAAAATTTATATTTATAACTAAAAGTTGCTTAAGTTTGAATTATTTTATTTTATTTAAACTAATATTTCATTTATATTATTGAATTTCAACATAATCTGCACATTTTATCTTCAAAAAAATGCAATTTATAAAGAAACTCACATTTATTTAGTTCTTAACTGTCAATACTGAACACAGTTCTTAAGTTATGCTTTTTATGCTTCATAGCTCAAGAAATTAAACTGAAATTTTAATAATTTGGAATGAATATAAAAATTATTGTATAAAGTATGCTA